>WYDF02280041.1:0-17196 GCA_009867245.2 Adranes taylori | reverse complement strand
CTGATAGATTAACGGATCGTAAATAAAGAAATATTGTTTGTAATTATTGTTATCGCTCACTAAACTTAAAACAATCAAAATCTATGAACACAGTCTTTGCAATAATTGCTTATATATCGAAACAATGTATTTAAGTACACTAATTTTTTTCTAAAACCAAAAAAAATTGCTAATAACTCACAACTTATTTGTTAGAATTTAGTACAAGTAGAAAAAGTGAAATGCATTTTACTATAATTTCACTAAGTTTAATATTGTTATTTGTGCGGGTGGAACTAACGCAGGTAATGTAACTTTTGAATCAGCTGACCTTGTAATGCCCAAAGTATATCAGTAGTTGAAAACTATTTGCATTAGGTTTTCAGAAAATAGTCAAACCTTTGGCTGAAAGATTTTTAAGGTTCTTAACCCCTTCTCCCTCCATTGCTAGGTAGTACGAGTTTGTATACATAGAGTTTTCACTAGTAATTTGAGAATGAAAATATATGGTAACGTTTAAAATTATGAGAAGAGATTGTGTGAACTGTAACTGGTTAAATAAATTATGCTTCCAGGTAAAATCCATCCAATCTAACGGGGAATTTAGTACTTAATATTAAAGGGATTATCAAATACCCATACCAATATATGCAGAAAAATTAGATAAGAATTATGAGAGCCCTTATTGATTAAAAACAAAGATTTAACTTTAATAAAGTACACGACTCACTAATTTATATAAACGAAATCAAATAAAACACTTAGAAAATTTAATAATGTATTGTACACTAAATAATATATCTCTTACTTACTAAAATTTATTTACTAAAATTTATTACTAAAATATATTCTACTTACTAAACTTTGTTTACATTGTGACAAATTTAAAACATCCACTCAATTTAATAATGCATAATCAAAGGCTGAATTTGAACACACCTTAAAAAAGTTACAGCGATATAATTTACTTACTGCTTCAGTAAATTTCTATTTAATTTTCGTCAATACATAAGAATTTTATTACTTGAATTATAACTTATTTATAAAAGTAAAATCAAATTAAAGTAAAATTATGTTTGAGTTTTTCAATTAAGATTAATAACAATATAATGAAGCCGCCTACTGCCTACTCAAACCTATGAAGCCGCTTTAAAGAATCAACATAAAACCATCATTCCGTTTAAATCATTCATTTCACAAATTAATTATATACTGCTTTGACAATAGTGATTTAGAAGGGCATAAATGAAGACGTTGAATAAAAGCAATATTCAGATGAAGAAAGTAAATAGTATATACTGTATGACAGGAAAACAAGTTTTTAAATTGATAGGTGCTAATTTAGCAAATGCAGTTGATAAGGAATGTTTTAAGAATTTATTTAAAAAATGAGACAATGTTGACACGTGTCTCTGTCCTTGGGAGTAGCCTTTATCAGCACCATCTCATTACAACTATAGGCAAGACGTCACTACACGTGTCCACCTGCCTCAATTTTTAAAGAAATTAATGGTGACACGAATACATTTATGCTTTCCGCTCATATGAAAATAAATATTTAATTTCCTTCGTAGCATGAGAGGATTTATTCATTGTTAAGTATAAGTATTTAAATCTGTGTATACTCACTATATCATCATCATCATCAAATAGCCCCTGATGTCCACTGCTGAACGTAGGCCTCTCACACGTCCGTCCAAACGATCCTGTCTTGCGCCACCTGTATCCACTGTTTTCGTTACTGTTTTCTTGATGTCATCGGTCCATGTTATTGGAGGCCATCCCCGGTTTCTATATGTTTGTATTCGGGGTCTCCACTCCGAAATTCTCTTTGTCCATCGGTCATCACTCGTTCTCGCTACATGGCCAGCCCAGTTCCACTTTAGAGTTGTAATCCTTACGAAGACGTCTGTTACTCCTGATTTCCTGCGGATAGTGGCATTCGGAATCCTATCACACAGCGATACCCCTAACAATATTGTCTCCATCGCTCTTTGGGTAACTTGCCTGAAGTTTAAATAAGCACTGATGGGAAGGGTTAGAGCGATTACTAAGCGACTTTACAAAACTGAGTGACGTGAAGTATTTAGAATATTTAACTGAAAACTGGAAACGGAATCAAAACATTTTAAATTTACGTCTCTTTATGCACTTAAATACTTAGATTATTGTTGGTGAACTTTTACCTCTTGAAAAGCATTGGGGCATTCCAGGTGGTTCAATTTTATGGGGTCGAGACTGAAATCTATCTATTAGCTGAGTTTTTCTTTCCGCTGCTAGATATGGTAGATAAGGCGCTTTCATTGCTAACATTAGTTCGCTATAAACCACGGCGCATCTAATGTTTTTCTCAAGAGCTTGTGCTTAGTAATCAGATTTCTTTGTTCTACTTTGCCTTCTTGTGTCCAAAGTTCACATCCATATGTGAGCTATGGTCTAAATATGCTACTCATAATTTTCTATCTTGCCTTTGAATCTAATTTTAAAAGTGGATACAATTTGTTTGCTGTTGTTATTGCTAGGTTTTCTCTGTGCTTGACATGTCTCTTCCAGTCTTGTTTGTAATCAAAGGTTTACGCTAACTATGTGGCTTATCGTTTTGGAGTTACATTTCTGTTCATGAAACGGACTGGTTCTTTCTTTCTCTTGGGTTTGCCAAATTTAATACTTTCGGTTTTGTTAGCTTTAATTTTTATTTTTTATATGTTGTAAAATTTAGACAATAGGTTTAATCCTTTTTCCATTCTGTTTTTGCCACTAGCGGATTTGTATCACAAGTTGCAATTACCATATCATCTGCAAATTGGAGCAGTTCAGTATGTTTTATCTGGTCAGGCATATTGCTAACAAATAAAATAGGAGGTAACGGTGATTCATGTCGGAGACTTTCTTCTGCTTGTCCCTTATTCGATTTTTCGTTATTAATATGTATTTGAAAGTCTCGGTTTGGCAAAAATGCTTGGGTTACATTAATTATTTCTATACAAAATTTCCAAGTGCACATTTTGAATAGCAGACCATCGGGGCAGACCCTGTCATATGCCTTTTCTACATACAGAAATTTAGCATAAGCTGTAAGTCTTTTCTTCCATGCTTGGCTAATGGCTGCTTTTAAATTAGCTGCTTGTTGCATTGCATCTAGTTTAGATCGAAAACCAAATTTTTCGTCTGGAATGATGTTATTACTTTCAGCAAAAGCTTGGATCATTATTTTTATTGTTGTTTCAAAAACTTTTGCGAAACGGCTAAGTAAGCTCATAATTCTTCTATTTACCATATTCTTATTATATTTATAATATCACTTAATGTTTCTATTGCTCTAGTAGCTACTAATTTTACGGCACTGTTGGAGATGCCGTCTTCTCCAGCCACTTTATGTTGATTTAATGATTTGATTATATTGCTCACTTCTGATACTCCTACTTCATTGTATTCCAAAACTAAGGTGTGTATTATTTAGTTTAACGTATTATTCGCTGCTCTATTTACAACTTCTAGTCCAATGTCTTCATTTGAAAATTGATTTTCAAAGTGCTCTGCACATATTTCCACTTTTCATGGATATTCGTATATCCATCCTCCTTTACTGTTTTAACAATGCATTTGTCATTGGTGATTTTCTTATTCTTTCTGAGACACGTCATAATTTTTTCTCACCTTCTCGTACACATGCCTCTTCTACAGCTTTGTCCTAATTTTCTTGTTTCTTCTCTAGAAACAACTTTCTAACTTCCTTTTGTAATTTGATCATGTTTCCCTTATCACGTGGGTGTCTCGTGTGTGCATATCTTTTCATATCCACTTTTTTGTTTATCAATAATGCTCTTCCCGATTGAATTCCCATAACTTTTCATGATGTTGTGTTGTTGAGCGTACTTTAATTTTTTCTTGTTTTGTCAAATGCCTTACTCCTATTTGGTCAAATTTGGTCAAATGCCTTACTTCTGTTTCAATACCTTGTGCTGACTGTATTATTGTTATTAACTAGTACGAATTTCTCCATTTCATAAGCATAGCGCATCCAGTTTACCTTCATTGTTGGGTTTTTTTTTAATTTAATGTTAAAATTTTTGATTTCTGCTAATATTGGTAAGATGATAAATCATAGATATCTAATATGAGTATTTATTCCTAATGATTGTTATATTAGCGCCACCTGGATTCAGCGGTCTCCTCTGATGATATTCCATCCGGAAAATGATATTCTATCTCCCTGTTTTAATATTGCTTCTGAAATTAGCATTGTTGATACTTGCTCCCACATAAATGGCTTAAGTTCCTCCAGGCGATCTTTAACCCTATTTGCATTCCCACGGCGATTTTTATTACCGTTCTAATTTTCATATACTGTTTATAATGCTGCTTTTATTATCTCTGCTAGAATACTCAAAACAGTTTACTTTATCGTGTTTTGTAGGTTACCTTTTTCTAAACTTTTTTGTTATCCTGAGAGTAAGAAGTACCTCGGACTATTCGTGTCACTTCTAGAAGCTGCTGGTGTTCTGATTCTTAAGTTTTCTTCATTTGATCCGGTCTGTTTGCGCCATTCCAGTCATTTTCTGTATGACCTCCCACACAATCGGCGTATGTTCGAGCTTTTTCTTTTGGTCACATTTCCATGTTAGGAGACTGTTTGCGCAATGAACACATAAGTAAGTTGCATTACATCTGTATTGTACATAGCCCTATTAGTGATCGCCTGATCGGCCAAGCCCGCACGGGTCTAAGCTTAGGTGGGCACTTTAATCTTAGGTAATTTGTAGAAAATATATCGTTCCAACTTTATTTATATCTCAGAATTTATTCTGTCCCAATTTTGACGTCATAGTACAAGCCTCATGACACTTTTACTTTGCATATATGAAATTTGCTGTGGCTGTAAAGATAAAAAAGTGGAAGAACTACAGAAAGCAAATGATGTACTCTCTAAGCAGATGCGGATTGAAGAAAATCAAGTAAATATATTGAAATATAAAATAGATCGGTGTGATCAAAGAATAGCACACAAAAAGAAGTTACTTTCTAAAGCTATACGACGATATAAAGCTGCTAGTTACTCAACGCTTGGTCTAATAGCTCATGAAAATCATCTGTTGAGAGTACTATCGAAAGCTCAAGTTGACGTTTTATTAGGAGCGAAAAAAGTTGTATGGTCTGATGATGATATGGCTTTAGCCTACACCATTCGTCATACTAGTAACAAGGACTGTTATCTATATTTTAAGAATACATTAAATTTTCCTTTGCCTTCATTGTCTAGTGTTCAACGATGGGCTGCTTCCATGTGATTTGAACGTAAGTTTTCATCATTCAATTAATAATTATTTGAATAAGAATATCTAGTATTTCCGCGCTGCGTTTTATCTAGTATTTCCGCAGTCCTCATCATGTTTAGCGCCTTTGCCGAGATTGGCGCCGCGTAGAGAGCTGACTCAACCACACAATACAATAGATTCCTATTGCCGGTACCTGAGCCACCCATTCTTAACATTAATCATTCTTGACAAGAAAGCTGCGAACTTATTGCGCTAGCCTTCTCAGCGGCACACTTCACATGTGCTGAGAATCGACTTGTCTAACACGATACCCAAGTATTTGATTTCATTCGTGAGGACCACTTTGTATCCCAATACCCTAATATCTGCTTCTGGTACCCTTCTTAAGCCCGTCAGCCATATTGACTCAGTTTTTTGAGGTGCGACGCTAATTCCATTGAAACTCATCCAGGCCGCAATTTGGGCAATTCCTCTGTTGATGTCTTCCTGCAGATTTACGATGTTCTAGTGCTATGCTATAACGGCAACATCATCAAACAAAAGCAAAAGCTGCAGACTGGTGAAAAGGAAGTTTTAACATACTGTCGTACATAACGTCCCACAGTGTGGGGCCTAGTAACGAGCCCTGTGGGACATCACACTTCAGGGTCTTTGTTTTCCAAGAGCCTTCCATGGTGGTGTACATAATTTTTCTATCGCACAAATAGCTTCATAGAACAATCTGAATATATTAAGGCACTTTCTTAGCATTAAATGCTTCTCTTATGCTGTGCCAGTCCGCTGTACTAAATGCGTTCTTGACGTTTAGCAGAACAAGCGCTCATAGCTCTTGCGCCTTGTCCCAGCTGTGGCTGATCTGCCGGATCGAACTATCGCGCTAATGGCTTCCACTGTCGAGTGCCCTTCCTTAAAGCCAAATTGTCTCTAATGCAGACTATTACTTGCCGACCGGTGGTCCTGCAACCTTTGCAGGAGTAGCATCTACAAACCCTTAGCCACCTCGTCAATCAGGCAAATTGGTCTGTACGACCGTTGTCCTTTGCTTTTAGGAATGAGTACCAAAGTAGCTCTCTTCCACGTCTGAGGAAAAGACCCTGTATTGAAAATCCGGTTAAAGACAAAAAGTAGTACTCCTGGGTTAACATCTACCAGCAGCTTAATTATTCGACCCGGGATTCCATCCAATGCGGGTGCTTTGCACTTTTTTATCTTCCCAGCTGCTCTGTTCAGTTCATCCAGGCTAAAAATGGGTGTTTCTCGATTGAGGCTATAGAGAAGCGCGTTGGGCCGTTGACATTTCGTGTTGGTATTTCGCCTTGGCATTTCGCGTCGGTATTTAGCCAGCTGAAAATAAATACTGCACTACCTGTTCTACGTTTGCTTGCGAGGGATGCTTCTTGTGGAGACGCCTATTGACTAACTTGTAGGGAAGTCCCGACGGATCCTTTTCGTCTGCAGCTTGTAACTCTTCCCAAGAGTGTTGTTGGCTTTTTCGTCTTGCGTTACGAAGTTTTTTGCGTTCTATTTTGTTAGCCTCACATTCAACATTAGCAAACTAAGGTTCGTACCTCTTTAGTTTACGTTGAGCTTTTCTTCTGGCTGAGTTTGTTTGCCTTCTCAATGCAGCAATCTCCGGGGTCCACCAGTACACCTGCTTGCGTTTAGTTTTTCGTTGTTGGGGGATATTAGAGTTCCAAACTTCCGTTATGCAGGCAACCAGGCGCTTGGCTTGTTCATCGGCTGAACCACAGAACTCCCGATCGGGTATGGAACGCAGGTACTTTGTAAGGCCCTCAAGGTTCATGTTTTTGAGCGCCCATCTTTTGCTTGAGCTAAATGTTTCTTCAGTGTGGAGGGTGCCTTCCTCAAACAGAATGTATCTATGGGTCACTACCGGATTCTTGGCAGTCCACTAACCGAGCCTGAAGCTTTCGTTGAGTAGTAGGTCTAGACAGCTTCAGGTCAATAATAGAATTCTGCTCGTGTCTGACAAATGTAGATTCTCTCCCTTCATTGGAGACACAAAAACCCATCTTCAATATAAACTCTATTATCATGTCTCCAGGTCTATTGGTGCGGACGCATCCCCAGTGGGATAACTTCGGTTTGAAGTCGCCGGCATTTATCAGGTCTCCTGTTGTTTTACGTGCAATGAGTTCCAGTGCATTTAGGCGTTCGACGAAGGCCTGAATATCGCGTTATGCGAGAAAAAACAACTGAAGACTGACATCCTCTCCGCCGTTGCTGCTACAAATCCGTGATCGGATACAATTAACTCATTGAGTGCACTGTGTCCGCAAGCCCATAAGTCTGCTTTCTCCGATTCGTCAGTAACCCACTCTGTTTTGTTTGTGCCTGCTCTGTTCTCTGTTAGGTTAGCTGACTATTGCCAGATCTATGTTGTTTTCTATCACATACTGACTTAGTTGGCTCTGCGCAAGGCGCCACTTGTTTAGATTAATTGTACCATCTGCATGCTTAGACACCTGGTGGTTATTGTAGCCTTGATGGGCATGAGATTGAACACAATGCTCGGCTGAAAGGCTTGTTCATGTCTCTGCAGACTAAACAACACTCATCTTGTGCAAAGCTGCCTTCGCCACATTTGTGGTCGGGTTGCCACATTTGGTGCACTATGAACTTCTATCTGGACCGGTGCATATAAAGGCGACATGTCCCAAACACCAGCATTTATAACACCTGAGAGCCTCCTCCGGTTTTTTGCGGATTTTGCATCTTGTAAGTCCCACCTTTACACTGTCAAGAGCACATAACACCTGGGCCGCCGTTTGTACTACCGGCAAAAAGGCCACTTGCGTGCCTATAATGATAGGTCTCAGCTTGGCCGCCCATATCTCATTTGCTATGACCTCGGATAATGCTCCTTTCAGTGCAGCCTCCATCTTCTCAGGTGTAGTGGCTTCATCCAATTCTTTGAATTGTATTTCCGTACGGCGGGAACGTAGCGAATCCGTGGTTTTCCCGACAGTGATTTTTCCAAGAGAGTTTTTAAGGTTTCCGCATTTTCTGCATCTTTCCCGACCTCAAACAGCATAGCCCCTGCATTGGTTTTAGTAATCGCGGATATTTCTATTCCCGACTCCCTTACCCCTGCATTAATTGTTGCTTCTTTCAAGAGCTCAGCGTAGGAGCAACCTTGTTTGGCGCTGATTTTAATTCCCAGTCGTATTTGGTGTCTGAAATTCATGCTTGTGTTATCATTCTGCACTCTAGATTGGTGCTTTTTAGTTTTGCTGCGTTTGGTACCACCAGTCGCCTCTTCATCCAGCTTTCCCTTGGTTTCATTTCAGGCGATAGCTTGTATCAACATGGAATGGGAGGAAATTAGGTACCTTGGCCATCCCGAGAATTCGTGCTGGCAGAGATCGACTTAACTGGAACGATATTTCTAATCTAATGTAACTAGATTTCGCTGACTCGAATATCGCGTTGCGAATCTATGGGCCAAAGGCAGAAGCAAAGGCCTATTCCCTAAAAAAGGATTACTGCTAGGAAAAAATTGAACAATAAAGACATGAATAAATTCTTAAATACGCCAAATATAAGTCCGGAGCAACTAGGCTCTTCGCCTAGTTTTTTCTTTCTCTTCGCTGATGGGTGGGAGTTTGATGGGGTAGGTGGGAGATCTGGATACTGGAGACCTATAGGCATGCTTTGTTGCTTTGCTACTTGGCGCTTCTACCCATTCCACGTCTCCACCGAAACTGGCGGACAGCCGCCCGCGGGCTGACCTCCAATGGTCATAGGCTGGCGGGCCCCTGCCCTACCCGGCGGCCCAGGAACACGCCTGGTGTCCTCGAGAAGCACCGTCCTGGTTTTAGGCTTACCCTCGCAGGTGACCACCTCCAGGCGGGAATTGTGATCGAGCTGGGCGGTCGGACAAATATACCCTGACGGTTTTGGTGTGAGGAAGTTATTGATGTGAATGGTGCAGGTGCGAGTGAGTGATGGGTGAAAGATTGGAATAAGGTGTATGCTGATTGTTATTCTTGTTGATGGCAGTAGCGAGTCGTGGCTTGTATGTATAATTGGGATAGTGGTTATTTGTGCGGCACAGTGCTGCCAACAAGAAAAAAAGTCAACTTAAAAGCTAACAGTTTTCAGGATTATTAAAATGAAGCGCTATACCAAAGAACAACGTAATTTCACTGTTGAGCAAAATTTTGAAATTAATAAAAGCTTGGCACCTACAGTTCGCAATTTTCGTACAAAATATGGTCGAAATAGTGATTTAACTTCAGCAAATATGAAAAAATTAATTACAAACTTCAAGAAAACCGGATCAATTAGAAATTTTGTACACTATATGATCTATACGACCTTTTACGCTCTTCGATATAAAAAAACTCAAATACTCTGCCGTTATAAATTTATAGGAGTAATATAGCTGAATCTGCTTGTTACGGAAATGTTTTTTTTTAAAGCAGGATCGGAATTTTCATTTTTAACTACAGTACTGCTGTTTGTATTTTATTCTGTTTATTTGTTACATAAAATATGCTCATACTTGAGATTATACAACGTTGGGTTTGAATAGGATGTTGAATGTTTGGCCTAGATGTTGAAGGTTGATCCAGCCAGTAGACCTGATGAATATAGGAAAATGAAATATATTATTGAAAATGCGGTGATAGAACATGAATTTGTGGTTATGAGGTTTCAAAAGTGAAAAATAAACTCACTCTATAAGAATAAATTGGTCACCTAATGGAGAACTATTTCTGATTGAGCTGTGCGAAGGTCATTACTCAAGAACTATCAGGAATAACACCCAAAATGCATCTGAGGTTAAGCGGTTCCTTTTATACGAATTTTCTGAGAAGAAGTTGCTTCTGGCGTATTGCCAAAGCCAGTAGCATTGGAAGGCGTTGGCTACCAAAAGCCCGTGGCTTATAGAAGTTTCTGCCAGAAAATATTTGGTAGGCTAAAACTTTGACCAATCAAAAATTTCTTCCTGTTCCGTTAAGAAATTTAAGGAACATATTGCTCTATTTTATTGATGAAAGCATAAATTGTGGAACGTGAACCGCGGGTACTACCATCTTAGAAGCATTGCATCGAAAACCCCTTCTAAAGATGCGTTGAGCTAATATCCAAATTTGTTGAAAGTATCAAACGAGTGCAAAATATAACTGTTTGATGGGAACAAGTAGTCAAAAAGCCAGTTAACGCTTTTTCTAGTAAATAACTAATAACAAATTGCCTCCACCAAGGAAATACTGTAAGTCGTAAAACATAATATAATAAAAATTTTAAAAATGTCATTACGGATCAGTATCCATATGTTTTCCTATGGTGATCAGATATTGTTGACGACTATACCTTTCTCACGGCGGCAGGTCACTTAGTATTGATCGCGATGATTTCGATTTTATTTTTGAACGTATTAAAATTTTATAATATGAATTAACTTGATATTATTTGATACTTAGTAATTAGTTATTACTCAACTGATTTATTAATTCGTCTATTAGATTTGCTTGAAGAATTGAATTAGATTTTGATTAGTCAATTTATATTTTATGATAATTTGGTATCACTCTCCGAGAATACTGGACCCAATATACACATAATAAAATTATAACTATTGTTGGATTGCTATTAATTACTCATCTATCATTTTTTATTTTAAGAATAATGCGGTACGTACTCTAAGTTCTGACTACATTCTACCAGAACACCAAATGAATCAATTCAGCGGTGCAAGATTCGGGTCCAACAACTTGAATAAGGTAAGCATACAAGTACTGTCTATTCGATAAAACCAAATTACGCCCGTCAATTTTCAAATATTAGTTAGTCGCTTTGCTTATGTAACAAAACTAGTTGCGCATTCTATTCAATACACTGTTTGTCATTATTGTTAATATGTTGATAAGATACAACGATTTAAGTGTACTTCTTTAAATTTAATTTCTGCACACATTAAACAATCACATAATAGAGTTGAAAAACATTTATTCTAAAAAATGATATTTACATAATAAAGAATAATAAAATATACAAATTATTTATAGGAATTAAAGAAAACTTAGTAATAACTAATTACCTACAAAACTTTTAAACTGTTTAACCTGTACTAAGGCGCGCGGTGTTTTGGCACATACCTAGGAGCGCTGTAGCTCCTGGATACATAATCAAATAATCTGTTTTCTTGGTCAAATAATGTATAGTCTGAACTTATTATTATTAATGCAATCAAATTCAATGATGTACGTAGAGAAATAACAAATTTACTGAGATACATCATTATGATTTACATCATAACAATTTTGTCACACCATTTTTCTGTATTTCCTTAAACAGAAGGTAATCCCACAATATTCACAACAATAACCGTTTAGAAAAGTTTTCTTTGTTCCCTGATAAGAGGGATGACATGTTTTCTTTTTTTCCAATCTCTAATGTTTCAACTTCCAGTTGTGTGTTCAGTAGCTGGTTTAAACTTTTGTAGCATACTTTTTATTTCGGTTGGAAGACTTGTTAGTTGTGATCTTCTTTTTAGCTGGTCTTCCACTAAATCTAAATGTAACTTCTTCAAGTAGTTCCATCTAGTCGTAAAATCGTTTTTATTTCCTAAAAATTTAACGCGATAGTTGATGGCGGCTATGTTCATCAGTTGATAAAATATTACCATTTGCCATCTTCTTGTTGATCTCGCAACATTATATGTGCGCAAAGTTTGTCTACAACATCTACCCCAGATTTTGAACATCTACCCCGGAAAATAAAATAATTTCCTGTTTTTACGTACGTCGTTTTCAATTTTGTTACAATTAGTACGCATGCTAAACACTAGAAGGACATTCCACCCTTTTTTTTTTTGAAGAAAAAAAAACAAGAGTTTCGTTATAGGTAAATCCAAATATGCTGCTATAACATAAGATGGTTTTTGGAGAAACAAATTCTGTTGGAAGCTCGCGTTTAGTTTTTCTTATGGTACCAACATATAAGATTTTATTTATTTCTAAATCGCGCACTAATTTTAAACTAGTGAATCAATTATCTGTTCTAATGTTTCTGCCAGTTCCAAAAATTTGTTCAGAAAGCCTCGTCACAACTGAATCTGCAGAATTGGATTGACTAAAAATTGCTTCAGGCTGTTGTCTACAGCATATTTCCATATTGGCAGTATAAAATAATTTTGCATCGGTCATACAACAGATTTTTATGCCATATTTATTCGGCTTAGTTGGAATATATTGCCGAAATGCGCATCTACCTCGAAATACAGGCAACATTGCAATAATACTCACATTTTGGCCAAGTGACTAATGTTTCTTGCAATTATCGACAAATCTTTGGAAGACTTCTCTTAGTGCTGCTAATTTGTTCTGCTCACGTATATCTGCTTTGGTTTACATATCCTCAAATCTGAGACATCTAAGTAAAAAATCGAAATCGCTTTTCCGACATGGCCATTCCAAAACTGTTGATTCCTAAATCAGGGGTACCCCAAAAATCTGATAAACATTGATGCCCTTCTCCAAATACGCCTGCTAAATACAGGAATGCCAAACAGGCTCTCATTTTGGTTTCATCTGTAATACAACAGCCTATTTCTCGTTGAAACTTCTGAGTTATTTCTTTTATATATTGATAGATATTCAATAGATATTTCTGATAGATATTTCTTTTAGATATTCAAAAAAAGTAATTTTATATATTGATTTATATTTTGGATTAATAATGCTAACATGTCATCGGTAAAAACAATTTCAAACATTCTAATTCCATTTTGACATTTTTGGTAATTTGTCTGATCATGTCAGGCAAATTTATCATAATACCATGAGGAGCATTTTTGTCGATGTCGAAGGTATGTTGCTCTACACTGTTCCATATTTACCTGAAATAATATTTATTGAAAAATTAAAATACATAACGCCAATAAATTAAAATAAAATCTAAAAACTACATAAGAACTGTATTATATAATACCAAGCATGGTATTTACCAATAAAATATGAGTTCATTGATATCTCCGTAATATTTCCTTCCTCACCGCTAATATCATGTCAGATTCTATTGAACTCGTTTCTACGTGACCAGATAATACTGACTCATTAGAATCTGACTCATCTAGATACATAGCAAGTAGCTCTCAGCTGTCTCTAAAAAACAACCTAAAAATAGAAATTTAGTCTTGCTTTTCTTATAACTTATTCAGAATACGTTATTCAAGCAATAGGTAACAGGACAGTTACGTATTACTAGCTGTTTATAAGATATACGTGATAATTGGTAGCATGTATTTGTTTATTTCGAAATATTTTATATTTTTCAAAATATTTTTAAGAATTTTCCTCATTCATTTGGCAGCTAATTCATTCAGTTATGCAATGTTCCTTACAAGCTAATATTTTGCAGATGAGACACTGGATTGTAGTTACTCTTTTTTTTGCTCCAGTTCCATTTAACTCTTACTTTGTTTTCTAGTTGTTCGCTTTGTTTAGGGTTTTTGTTTGGTCCGTACCTTTTTTTCAAAAAAATGTTATGTTAATAGATAAGGTTTTAATTTCTGTCGTTTGTAGTAAATGAGGTTTCATTAGCGAAAGTGATAATTTCTTCTAAAAATCTTCTTAGTTGTCCCTATGTATAAAAGCTGTTATATACAATATTAACATTCAACCTGCTATATTTAATATTTGAGAAAAGAAACGTAATGGCCACATTTTTCTTCACTTAACGGTGTAATTGCCACACATTTGGTCCATGGTATAGATGCCACTTTTAGTAGAATTAGTAGAATAAATCTATCTCAGGCTTTTGCGCATTAACGTCTAGATGCTCATCTTCATGTGTAGTTAATAGTAAGAGGACAAAATAGTCATGTTTTGTTTGTATGTAAAAATTGATGAAGGAACTAATCTTGATTTGTTTGGCAAAAGTTCGCCGCGTGTTCGGCATTTATTTATTTTTTATTGGGCCATCCAACTTAAACATACCTTTGACAAGTTGTTTAGCTAAGGGCTAGCTAGTATACCAATTATCAGAAGTTACATTTCTGGTTTCGCCTTTATATGCCTGTGCATAATATCGACTGGAGAATAGAATTAGAATGCTGGTCGGGACCGTCCGGTTATTTACTGCAATACAATTCCATATTACTTACGTAGAACGTTTTTGAATCGCATACAGTATAAACCTTTAGCCCATACTTGGCTGGCTTATTTGGGAGATATTGAATGAAACAACATCGTCCCCAAACGGTACCAACCTCCAATCAATAGTCATAAACTCCCCAATACAACATTTTGTTTACAATCAAAAACAAATGCCTCAAAAAAAGATATCTAATAGGGGCTACTTTATCTCTAACGCTTCTAATAGAATGGTCATTTATAATCAAATCTTATGGCGTCTAAGAAAAATAAAAATCTTCTGGCAATGATGCAGGCTCTTAATAGTTCTAATGTGGTTCCATAATAATTCATTAAAATCATTATGGCTATATTTCGTCAAACCTAACATCTAAAGAATACATGAGAAGAAGTGGTTTCTTTATTGTAACTATTTCAATTGTTACAAACCAAGAAAATGTCATAATCTCATCTGCTGCTACTTTTTTCCTTAGCAAGAGAACGACTGAAATTATTACAATATTTCGCTGATTGGTTTACTTGTGTTTAGTACAGATTGGATGTTCGTAGATTGTTTTCAGTTAGTCCTTTTATTCTTACCTACTAAACATAAATTTCGCTTCCATCATTAAACGTTTCGGCTTCGAAGTCTGCACATTCTTGCCTTTCTTCATCACCTTTAACATCATCTTCTTCTTCTAAAAAAATATTGTGGTCGCTTTCGTTTATTTCTTCTTCTTCTGAAGCATCATCTTCTACGTTACCAACTTCATCACCTACTACAGTTTCTTCAATAATAATTTTTGCAACAGTCTCGAACTCTTTTTCGGAATGTTGATTTGCTTCTCTAACAGGCAAGCCGATATATAGATATTAATTGATGTCAGCACATAATGTATTACACAAATCAATTAAATTAGTGTAATATAGAACAATTAGTCTACTAGAATATTTAAATGAAATAAAAGATTTACATTTAGTAAAAATATCCATTTATGATTTAAATTTCTCCGTTTAAATTGAACTTTAAAATATCATCGCATTAATTTTAAGACTTTATTTCATTTATAAAAATTAAAAACATTTTTAACACAATCAGATCATAGCAAAACTTAAATTTGATACGTGTACTCCGTACGCTTAACACAATTGCAGCACTCAAAATTCACGCGATCTTTATGAAGAACGCGTGTAACTTGGGAAACTATTTACGCACATACTACAAGTACAATACCTATGCTTGCGATGCTATATAAAATGAAATATGAACGTTATACACAGATATGTTAGGTCCGTGTATCTTATGCACAGAAGCGACTAGTAAATGAAAAAGCTGTGTGTTATTAAAATAAAAGAATATGAAGAGATTCAATAAATTTTGAGAAGGAATATCTAATTCGAGCAGATAATTTACAGAATAACCACTGAAGGCTTCATATGCGCAAGATGGCTACGCTTTGAGCCTTTCCATTGTCTTTTCTTTAGACATCTGGTCATTGCTTACAATGTACGCTAATTCATTTATTCTTAATGCTTTTATATTTTATTTACACTTTTCACGTAATACAGTGTCGATCAAAAGTTTTAGTTGTATAAAAATTTTATAGAAAACATATATAAACGAATATACTATTTTTATTCACCATCGGGTATGTGTACAACTAGCGTCATCTTTTGCAGAATGTAAAATAGTGACACGAAATGACGCAGATAATCTGCTTTACTGACATGTAGATTTATAGACATTCAAATGGCCATCATGTTGCGCGTATGGGCATTCAGTAAATTATCTGTTTAAAGAAGGTAATCCTTCCTCTACTATTGTAATAATTAGCTTTGTAGCGGTACAGATTATATAAGTGGGCAATTATTATTTCATTTAACGCATCTGTAACAAAAATTAAGTATATACCCCAATGTATTCAAATACACTACGTTAGAGAGCGTTGTACAATTTACATTCAACAGCAATCTTTTGACCACTTTCTTGAATTACATAAGTACCATGGCACAAGCATTAGAATTCGGTACCACATATCTACTTGCGTTCGTGAAGAACTGTCGTGCTTGCACTGTACTACTTTCACTGCTTACAGCTGAGTCAGCGAAATCTACTTTAACCTATTTACTTCGCAACGTTCTGCTCTTGCGCTTGAAATATACCAGCTTCTTTTCACTTCCTGCGATGATTAGTATCCACAAGTTAAACCGGCCGACGTCATTGAAATAGAAGAACATCTAGTAATTCTATCAACGATGCCGTTTCATTTGAATAGTGTGTCTAGTTTTTTAATTGTGTTTATATCTCGACAACTACGTAGCATATAAGACAAACTACATAAGTAATTTAGAAGATTTTCTTGATTACGCGTGTGTGGCCCAATACTCACAAATAATTATGAATCGCCACAAATATTAATTAATCTGTAAAATCAAATCCGTTTCCCCTTAAAAATCGTACAGTCTAATTACAAATATTAGAATTATAACTACTGTTGTATTTCCATGAGTTGCTTATTTATCCTTTTTTGTTATTGTTAGAACGCTTATTGTTAGAACATATGGTCTACAACCAGGAATGAAATATCGTGATATTTGTTATAGCAAATGATAAAAGTCTTTGTCAAAACCTTGAACGAACGTATATACATACATATATATATAAACGTCTAGCTGTGTCCGTCTGTCTGTCCGGCTGTTTTTTATTATGTTAGATTATATTATATAACTTACTTTTCTACTTTGCTAACTTATTTTCTAGTGTGAACCAATAAAATCCAAAAAACCCATAAATTTCAAAATAGACGCATATAGTTTCTTACTATTAATAAAAGAAT
>WYDF02280030.1:0-17196 GCA_009867245.2 Adranes taylori | reverse complement strand
GATTTTCTTCGATCGTCTTCTTCAGTGACTTCATCGGTGTCTGTATCTTTATCAGTTTTATCTCTGCTTCGTTTTGTTGTAGATTTTCTTCGATCGTCTTCTTCAGTGACTTCATCGGTGTCTGTATCTTTATCAGTTTTATCTCTGCTTCGTTTTGTTGTAGATTTTCTTCGATCGTCTTCTTCAGTGACTTCATCGGTGTCTGTATCTTTATCAGTTTTATCTCTGCTTCGTTTTGTCGTAGATTTTCTTCGGTCGTCTTCTTCAGTGGCTTCTTCCGTGTCTGTATCTTTATCAGTTTTATCTTTGCTTCGTTTTGTTGTAGATTTTCTGCGGTCATCTTCTTCAGTGACTTCTTCTGTGTCTGTATCTTTATCAGTTTTGCCCTTATTTTTTTTAGTTGTTTTGTGGTGCTCATCTTCATCTGTCACTTCGTCTTCTTCAGTTGTTGCTTTAGTTTTATCAGTCTTGCCACCTCGTTTTTTAGTTGTACGGTTATCGTCATCTTCAGTTACTTCCTCCGAAGTTGTGTCTTTTCCGTCATTGGTACGTTTTTTAGTTGTACGATGTTGATCATCAATTTCCGTTTCTTCGTCTGGTGTAGTTGCGGCATCAGTTTGATTATCTTCGTCAGATGAATCTATTAAGTCTGTTTTGCCTTTAGATGATTTCGTTGTTTCATTTTCTCCAGTATTATTATCTTCTTCGGTTTCTTCAATTGCTTGTGTCGAAATATTATCCTCATCAATTTCATCTGTATTTCCATGGATTCTTGTTACACGTTCATCTGAGGTTGTGTCAGTTTCGTCATCGGTTTGTATTTCTTCCTTATCGGTTTGATTGTCATCTATTTCCGTTGTCAAATTTTCTTCTTGGTTATCATCTGTTTCGATATCTGTTTCATGATCTGTAACATCATGATTCTCTACATCTGTAACATTCTCATCCGTTTCATCTACATTCATATCTGTTTCGTCATGATCCTCATCTATTATTTCATTGGTTTCGTCCGTTTCATTTTCATCCAGATTATAGATATCGTCATCATCATCATCTTCATCTGTTATAAATTCATTGTCCGTATCTTCTTCATTTTCAATATCTATCTCTGTGTTATCCTCAGAGTCTTCATCATAATCATCAATTACATTACTTTCATTATTGTCTTCATCAGTAATATCAATTTCAGTATGGGACCCATCATCTTCATCATCATGACCTGAATCTTGTACTTCCTCTTCATAAGTGATAACGACTTCATTTCCATCTTCATTTTCTGTGGTATCTGTGCAAGGTTTCCTTCCTGTTAAACAGCATTTAGCCAATTGTATTTCAGGCGCCATTTTTGTCTTCTTAATAAACTTCTCCATTTCCGTGTTTATTTTTTTTACCAACTCCTTATCATGTTTCTTTTTGTCCATATTTTTATCGGGTTTGTCTCTTTCCTTCTTTGTAGTTTTACCATCATTTTTCGATGGTTTACTACTGACAAACTGTTTTATGGCTTCTGCTATATTTTTCATATTTTCTTCTAACGTTTTTGTTATGGACGTTAGAGAAGGTCTATATTTTTTGCAGGTTTTAGAATCATCTAAGGTTTCGAATAACTCAATGAGCTCAGTTGTTTTATTTATATTTTTCGTAATTGTATATTTCGTTGTTCTATAATTCTTTATAAATTGAATTATTTCATTATATAAATCTGGATTATCTTCAGATATTTCAATGATTTTCTTTGGCATTTTCTTGATATTATCAGTGAGATCATCAAAATCGTCGATAGTCTCATTAATATAATGAATAGTTTCTTGAAATTTCTTTGTCTTTGTATATTTACTACCTTTAGTTTCAATATATTTTATTAACTTCTTATATTTGTCTCTTATATGTTTGCTTGTATCGTCATCAATTTCAGTTATGTAAGAAATGTAGTCTTTAATGATTTCCTCAGTAAGTTTAGTATGGTCTTTCCATTTGATTTCTAACGGACGACGGAAGATATTGATTAGTCGACGAATTCTGTATTGAATTTGATATCTATGGACATGTTTTATATGATGATGGCTTGTAACATGATGTGTTATTATTCTGTGAATAACTCTATTGATTCTCTTGGAAGAGATTGTGTAGGTAACTTCTTTTCCATCTGTATTTAGTTTGGAGCCCAAACATTTCTTTTTCTTCAATATACAACAATCAGCTAATTTTACGATAGGTGTTAATACATCTAGTTTTTTGAATAATGCAAACGCTTTTGTTAAGCTCTTTATGATTGGTGCGTAATTCTTTGCTTTCTTTGCCTTTTTGATACTTTTTTTAATACTTGCAATCAGCCTCTTCAAACTGTTTACAGAATTCTTAAGTACTCTGGCAATTTTCTTACTATATTTCTTATTACATTTCGGTGATTTGTCCAAATTCTTATGTATCTTACTCAAATTATTTATCGTCTTCAAATCATTACTGATCAGGTAATATACCGTACGATAGCTTCTTAATAATTTCTGAATCATACGATGTAATTTTGGTGATTTTTTGGTGATATTTTCAATAACGGATTGCAATCGAGTCATCTGATCATTTAAGATCTTAATGCTTTTGGCTGCTACACGTCTATTTTTTGTAACATTCTTGATTTCTTTAGTTCTCATACGTTTGCTGCCCTTAGTTTTAGTCCAGTTATCAAAACTATTAATTTCTTGCATAACATTATCAATATTTCCGATTTGGAACTTAACTATTGACTTCCAATATGATTTTAATTTTGGTTGATCCAATGTTCCTGATATTACAGGTTTTGGTGGTTTCTTGTGTTGGCGACATCTCCCTAACACACAACAAATTATACCTTCTGTATCTCTATCCAAGGTCATTGTCTTAAAGAATTTTTGTAGTGGTTTCTGCAGTTCCTTTGATAATTTTTTAGGATCTTTTTTATTAAGGGATCGCGTTGTACTGCCAAATACTTGCAAAGCGTTTTGGGCATTTTTCAATGATTTAGAGAGTTTCAAATATTCCTTGCGACATTTTTGATTTGTCGCCGCCGTTATCAATGTACTGATAATAGAAGTAGCTTTACGGATCGTCTTATTTGCTTTCTTTACCTTATTAATTATAGGTTTTGATGCTTTAGGTGATTTTACTAAAACGTTATGTACATCTACTAGAGGACGTCTTAATGTTAAAATTGTATTAAATATATTTTGGATGGTCCTGACAATTTCAACAACATCTCGTGGAATTGTTTTGGATTCGGTAACACCACCCGGGAAAAAACTAGATATTGTTGATACAGTAACTGGATCTACAATAGAGTCTTCGGTTAATGTGGTTTCTTTATGTCTATCTGGTTTTGGATCTTTATCAGGTTTTGGTTTTTTATTTATATTGTTACCACGAACTAGTCTATTTTTAATCTTTCTAGATAATCCACATTTTTTGTTTTTTGTTTTTAAAGAGCATCTTGATTCATTCATAACGTAAGTGAGGACTTCAGTATCTAAATAATTATCAATTACATTTTGTAAATCTTTGTCAGTTGATTTAGATTTAGTATCTTTTATGATATTATTAATACGTTCGTCAAGCGAATCTAATACATCCGACGTTAAATTCATTGACTTATCTAAGTCAACAATTGTTTGCACAATTAGTTTGCGGCGTTTTTTGTTTTTCTCTAGACCTTCATATAAATCGTCGACTACGTTTGGTAACTTTTCAATAATCTTATCAATTGTGTCAATTGATTTGATTAGGCGATCTATGCGTTTCTTGGTATTTTTATTTAATTTTGGTTTACTAATTTTTGTTATCGTTTCTTTGATTGTCGATCTTAATTGCGTAATTCTAGTGCTGATATCCTTACTACGGCTTTCGGGGTTTGGAGTAATAGTTCTGCTTGTACCTGTTAACAATTATATTATTTATTACTAAAAAGTTTTAGTAAATTTATTTATACTTTGGAGAAGCTACATTTTTAAACAGTTTTTTAGGTGAATACGCATATAGAAATATAAATATTATAAAAGAATTGAACAGAATTGAATATAGAACTAAACATAGATTTCAATATAGACAACATAAGAACCCTAAGTCAAGTCGAATACTTTGAAAGTCTGAAGCATATAGTAGACCAGATAAATTGAAATATCTGTACAATATGAGTGAGGAACAGAATCACTCGCTAATATTTTTTGCGGAAAACCTACAAAATCAAAATCAAAATCAAAATTATTGTGTTAGAAATTATAAAATTTTTACACTCGTCAATACATACAGATAAATAGTACAGAAATAGATAAAACTGTTAAAAAGGAAATGTACAGTTTAAATCAACGATGAGCTATTTGAGCAAGTAGACTAATTGAGCGTGCCGACAAAACGTGAAGGATCAGCCTCCATTTGAGAAACTGAGTTTCATTCTCATCGATAGAAATATGTCAGTCAAGCTGGAAGATCTTTGTGAGTCGTGCGTGCTACCGCGTTCGAAGTGTTCAAACGAGTGTCATGTAATACACCGCCGAAAAAGCCCAATTGATATAGCAAGTCATTGAAAATAGAACGCTGTGAGCATCCATCTGTGATAAAATTAAAAAGTAGCAAATACGACGGAGCACTAAAATCACGGTCATCACCCAGAAAACAACAACACTGAAATGGCAATGGGAAGGGCATGACACGTATGATAGACGATGACCGGATGACACAATAAAAAAAATTCTGTAGGAATATATTTAGTTTTGCATATAAATTTGTTATTCAGCAAAAATAGTATTCCTGAACATAAATATCTTTAACTTTAGCAACATAATAATTATCTTCAAAATTTTTAGTATATGGATTTTGGTAAATGCTTAATTAGATTTGATAGACATCAATTAGATAATTTCGTTTGACGGAGTTGGTGTTTTTAGACAAAACCATAAAAACCGGGTTAATCATGTAATCAAGAATATATATAGAAAATAATTTCAATATCAGTTTCATATGTTACTTTACTAACCCAATATGTTTGGGACTAAGTTCAGAATTAAAGCAGGAGATAAATTTTTTGAACCCAAAAATAAATGTTTAGATTATACAATTAAAATGAATTTCTAAAAAATATCTTTTCCAACTCCGAAGCCAATCTGCGTTTATCGACTAATGTCTTAAAAGAAGTCAACCACGTTCAAAAATATTTACAAATCCTTCGAATGAGCTTTGAGAAACAGGTTATCAAGATGAAAGTCTAAAGATTTTTTAAAACACAAAAAAATTACCTTGTTCAATGTTTCGGTAGTCTTATGGAATGGGGGTTTGAAAAAGTCTTAAAAAGAAGTCAAAATTTATAAATTCAATTGGGAAATTTTTCATTTTTTTCCATTTTTAGTTAATATGTTGCTTCAGTAAATAAACATAAAAATTATAACAAACAAAAAAATAATAAACTAGAAGACACCGTATCAGACAAAGAGTAATAAGAGGGAAGAGAAGAGAAGGTGCAGATGAAAGTAACTAATAGTAATATTTTGTTTATCTGACATCTCTGATTAGCTTTTCCCTGTTACAGATAATCTAAGAGTTGACTTAGTTAGAAGATTAATAAAGCGTTCCAAAACAAAACAGACTATTTGTTGCAGTTACGAGACTAGTCGAAGGGTACTAGCCGTTGTGAAAAAATTTTGAGAGCTTGAATGGCTTACTCAACTAAAAGGTTTTACTATTTTTGTTATAGGCTCTTTCGCACAAGTGCAAATTACCCAGACAGCAAATTGCCCAAACCAAAAAATAAAGGAAATGAGGATATTCTTCGAAAAGACTCCTAGACATCACTATATTGTGGATAAACAAATCTTCCATCTCACGGTCACAGAGAGCATATGTTGACGGAGAACAACGAAATTTTCTACAGATTGAATTTCTATCAAAATATGATCCTACACTAAGACAGCACTTATCAAACTAGTATAGTCAACTCCATTTTCCCAGTCATAGTTGGGCAAGATTTTAACAATCTATTTACCTCCCACTACACAAAATAAATTTATCTTACTTCTGGGTAAATTTGGTTAAGATTTTATCTAATATTAAAAATAGAAAGTATTTTAGCATCGCCTCTGACAGAACGCCCGACATCTCGCACATAGATCAAATGAGTGCAATCGTTCGTTATGTTAATATAGAGAACAAAGCAGTTGAAATAAAGGAGCCAGTTTTATGTTTTTTTTTAAATTAACTGCAAAGAAAGATATTTTATAGGTTATTCAACGCGATGGTCCATACATTACAATATGCTGAATATAAGGATACAACAATGGTGTACATTCAAGTGTTCAAACCAGGATTTTCAAAATTAATCCTAAAGCATTGTTTACACCCTGTGCAATCCACTTTCCCAATAAGTGTGAAATACATTCTTTTCCACAGTTTCATTATGTTAGACTTTTTTCGGGACACTAGGAAGTTTGTACGTATTTTTCTCAGCTTTTAGTCACAAATGGACGATACTTTTAATAAATGTTGAAGTTACATTGAATCAATGTTCAGAAACAAGATGGGGTGCTTACTAAGAAGCTTTTATGGCTATAATGAAGTGCTTTAAGAACATTGTCGATGCCATTGACAAACTAAGTAATGCTTCGGAAACGATTGAAACCGCTGGAGTAGCTCAAACTCTATTGCCTGCAATATGTAATTTCTCTTCCTTGTGCTTTTGTGTTTATGGAATAATCTACTAAAAGAAGTCAACCACGTTCAAAATCATTTTCAAATCATTGGAATAAGCTTTGTGAAGCCTGTTATCAAGATGAGAAGTCTAAAGGTTTTTTAAAAGATAAAAGAAAATTTGTTTTTTGAGGAAGCACTACAGTTTGCAAAAACCACATGTGAAGAAATGTCCCAGCAACGGACAATTGTGGAGGATCATATTAAATGAAATTATTTAATATGACTTGTCATTTGCGCTCATGAACTACCGAAGATTCTGAAGATGACGAAAAGAGACTTATGCAGATACAAAAAGCGGGATGTTCAGAAAGAGGGGTTTAAAGAACTAAGTGACTGTCACGGCCAAAGAGTTGTGAGAAAACTTTATAAGAATAGACTTAAGGAAGTGAAAAAAGTGCGGCAACCACACAGAATTATGTGCTGCGACACTTCGGGTAATCTAATTGGGAATCTGAATGGTAACCTGAAAAAATGGACAGTATTTTAGTGAGCCACAAAATGTTACTACAAACATCAACGGAACTTACGATTTCGAGATGGAAGACGTCACACATGGTCAGAGCCTACTCGGAACGAGGGAGGAGAGACCATAAAGAAAATGACAAATAATCGCGCCGCAGGGAAGACCGACTTCCGGCAGAGGTATTCAATACGGAAGAGCGAAACTCACCCATGAAATGCACTACCTTATTAAAAACATTTCGTCAAGAGAGGAACTGGCAGAAGAATGGAATATGTCAGTTACTGTACATCTATATAAGAAAGACGATAAGGCGCATTGCGAAAACTATAGAAAGAGATCGTTGCATAACGTGGGGTGAAAGATCTTCGCCAAAGTCCTCAGCGAGTGATCAAAGGCTTACACAGAAGATTCTATCAGCGAATACAAAAGTGGGTTTAGACCTGAAAGGTCGACGACAGATGAGATGTTTGCTTTAAGTCAGATTCTGGAGAAGTGTTATCAATACAATGTAACGGTCCACCAGCTGTGTGTCGATTTTAAAGCCACTTGCGACAGTGTGCTACGTTAGCAACCCTATCTATGTGAACTTGGTATACTACTAAAACTGAGACAGCCCGTACGAATTACGTTACTCCATACTAAGAGTAGAGTCAAAGTACAAAGGAAATGTACCGAGCAATTTGATATCTACAATGGTCTCAAACAAGGGGTCTCATTATCTGGTATTCTATTCAGCATTGCCTTGGAATCCGTCATAAGGAAATTACCAGCAAACCCGGAAGCCACAATATTTAGTAGAATATCCCAGTCTTGACTTCGCTCACGGTTTTGCCATATTAACCCCACACACCAGACACCTAAGCGAGAACGTATAAACACTCGAAAACAAAGCCATGAAAATGGGGCTACCCGTCAATAAGGAGAAGAACAAAATTTGATAAACACTAAGAACTCAATCAGATGGCGGAATACTGAAAACTTCAGTGGTTACCAAAGGTTTGATGCATTCAAATATTTGGGATGTAACTTAACACACGATAACGAAGTACTCGACGAAATCAACGCGGTTCCCGATCGCTACGGGAACCGGTACGTCTTTAGCTTCCAGAAGCTACTTAAGTCTTCCTTTGTTTCTAGAAAAATTTATACTTTTCCTGTATAAAACCATTATCATATCAATTGTCTTGTGTGGCTCAGAAATCTGGACAATACTACAATAATTATTTTTTTGCTGAAATAAAGGACATTTGGGGCAAGAAATACTGTTTTCTCATTTATTAAATATGTATACTAAATCAGTGCACCAATGAATCAATATTATGGATTGTTGAATTGGACATAAAACTAAATATAATAGTATAAAACGCAAAACTGCTTAGCAAATTATAGAAATGGAAATGGACAGAGAATTCAATGTAAAGTTGAATAGACTAAAATAGGATAAATAAAGTTAAACAGAAATGTGCAGATTAGAATAGAAAATGACGTAACTGTCTTACAATCAGAAAGAAAATATCTTTACTTACCATTACTATATTTTATCGTATATTTGATCCTAAATTCTTTTTTAACTCTATTTTCGGATTTGTGACTGCTCGTTTCCTTCGTCGTCACCGTCCGATAGATAATTTTCGTATTCAATGTTATCTTGAGTGGAACTAATGGCCCAGCTAAAACGTAAAACACGATCTATTTATATTTCATTTATTTATACTTTTGACATAATTTTTTATTTGTATTTAATATAATATAGTACTCGTATCTAAAGTCGGTCCCAGACGGTGTGTGTATTTGGCGAATACATTAGACATTCGTTCCGACATTCGCTTACCTTCCCACACAATGTGATGGTTTGGCAAAAACCTTCGGCTTCGCAAATCATTTGGCAAATGCTACGCATAGAGACATCGATCGCCAGATTTGAAATTTAAGTTCTATGCCCCGTATTAATCCACTCTTTTCTGCACTTTCCATAAAGAAGGTAAACTCTTTCCGTAATGCCTGCAGACCTTCTAAAACATTGTTTTACAAGTGACCGGCTTTCGACAACTCAACATTTTATGATAGTAAAAATTATGGGACATTATCCACAGGCTGTAAAATTGACGGAAATACGAGAAGAATTACATTTTCAAACCTTTGAAATTTTTGTCTAAATGCTTTTGTTCTTAATAACATTCCTTCTTTGTTTTTGGTCAGCAGAATTATTTGTGCTAAAGTCTTCATTACATTTGTAAAATTATATCTCAGGGCATGCTGATAATTTTTCAATGTTCTGTTAGCTGACTCCGAGAAAGAGTATAGAGATTGCCATCTTTTACCACTATTTGAAAAGAATACTGTAAGACCTTCAACAAAATTAAAGAAGTTTTTGAGTTCTTGTGATGCTGACATAGCGTCGTTAAGTTCTAAATTAAGGTTGTGTGCTACGCAATGCACATATTTAGCATTTTTATATTTGACTTTAAATTAGTTTGCACTCCACCAGGCTACAGTCTTTTACATTAGCTTCCATAAGTTTTATAAGTCCATCTACCGAATGATCGCTTGCTACAATAAACCCGAGAAATGATTCATTCACATTATTATTTTTAGGAATAGCGTTCTCGCCATTTTCAATGACAACATACCGTACTACTGAACTTAATTCGTTATTGTTTGTTACATCTTGAGTTGTATCAGAGACGATGGATAAAAATGGAAATTTCTTTTAGCATTGCAAATTTCCATCTTCACTTTATTCGAAATTATTTCAATAATATCATTTTGTACCTTAGAACTCAAATATTTTACTGTACCACACCTTGCTTTTCGCTTTGAAAACTTTCATTATGACCTTTGAAAAGTAAATTACACACAGTAAGGGTAAACTTTACGTTAACTACCCGTTGCAATTTTCGTCCAAAATTAACTTCATTAATTTATCATTTCCTGCTTGTTCCGATAATCTGTTATAAGACTAAGAGCTTACGCTGGAGTTTGAATATTTTGAAGAACATTGTTAAAACGAATTAAATATGACTTTGTTTCTGGCGTATAGTTATCTTCGAAAATATTTGCAAGGCGATTGTAGTGCTCTGTGAAAACTGTTATAGCATTCTGGTGAATCATACTACCTAAATTTTTTTCACTTAAATTTAGTAGCTCTATGTGTGCTACCTCACATCAGTCGAAAGTAGTCATACCAGCTGCTACTACCAAATTGCCACTAAATTCGTTTTGGAAAAATCAATATTATTACTATTATTAAGCGGTTTTCTGATTTGTCCATGCTGAGATAAAATTGTTGGAAAGTAGCTTCTCCTACTGCTAATCGGGCTAGTTTTATTCTGTCTTCCATTCGTAGCTCAGTAGAGTTATTAAAAACTATTCCAACATGTTATTGAATGGTACATAAGTGCTCGCAGAATCTTCCGCTAGTGCCATATGGACAATCGTAAACCGCCGTATTGGCGTCTATCGGTGTCTACAGTGTATAAAGTTGTGGAATCACCTGATGAAGCAACCTGAAAGATGGTTTCCTGAATTTATAAAATTTTGCTAATATTAGTTGTTTTCTTACAAAAATTTAGGCAATCAATTGAAGATTTCATGTGCCTTGAATTAGCAAGTTCTAATAAACGCCATTTATAATAAGTTCCGAAAGTTGTTGAAATAAAACGCACCAAAGCACAAGAATTAAAAGCTTTGCACCTCTTCAACATCCTTAAAGATTCTAATCGAAGCTTCCGTGTAATTGTTTATGTTATTTCCTCGAGTGATAACGTCACCTATGTATGAAAGACACCGCTCCAATCGGCGATCCCACGTATTTTATAATGTTCCAAAGCTCGATTATTTTCTTGCACTTGTGAGCTTTGCAAAAGTGCATCGAAATGTTCATTTCCTGCATCTGGGGTGTGTGAATAAAGAGACAGCCTAAACAGTTGCATGATATTTCTTCGCTGGTCTATTTTTACATTATAGTCGGCTCTCTATAACCATTTCCAAAGGGCTTGGGATACATGAAATATACAAAGTAACAATCGCGATGTTGCAAAGACGGCTTTCAAGGCATTCCGCTCAGCAGTACTATAGTTCGTCATGATTAATTTGCACGAGAAGACTTTCCCGACAGCTCTAAAAGTTCTTTCGCTGCTATAAGAATCCTACTATAATTTGAATCGGATTGCGGTGTATGCGCAACACATACATGTAAGGGGTCCACCACATGTAAAGGGCGCCTATTTTATTCGCTGAAAATATGAATGTTACGCACGAACACTCTGGTCACAAGAGTCTCTAGAGTGGATAAATACAATTTCATTTGTGAAATCCTCTTTTAACTTTCTTCTCATTCTTGGGGTTATCCGTACAATAATACACATTTTTTCAGTTGTATCATGTTTCTCAAGTTTTGATGATGGATTCCTATGTATGTTTGTGCGCAGAATCCAAAAACTACATTAGGTTCTTTCAATCACGTCGAAATATTTTGCAAATTGCAATTTGTCAAAATGTGTTATACAACGAAAAAAAAAAGTCACAAATATAAGACGTACTGACAGATTTACATACATAGGAAATGTTGCCATCTGTCGGTTTATGATGAAAACGAATCGTTGACATCTAAACCGGTAGATGCCAGCACTTTTTTCATTACATTTGTTGTATATTTCAGCTGACTCAATGTTGACCCAACCGTTGGTACGTATCATCCGCGATCAAAAGTGTTTGTGTCGGTGGATATACGCTATAAAGCAAACATACAGTGTTTAAAATGGCGTCAAGAGGCTGCAAAAAGTCTGCAGCTTCCTTTTGTCACATTTTTGGTGAGCTAATGGTGTTAAGACAAAAAATATATATAACATCGTTCGCCCGCCAAGAGAATCTCATTTATTTCGGTCTAAAAATAGAAGATCAAGCGTTGGCACCCCATTATGTTTGTTGTACCTGTGTTGAAGGACTGAAACTGAAATTATAAGAAAATCAATCGGTACACTATTTGAAATGACGTGTTTTTAAAAAATGGTGTTATCTTCGTATCAATCCTCCAATCCTTGAAACCTTTACAGAATATTTTAGATCAGAATTGACTACATCTGCTGCTATGGGCTGTAGCATGGCCTTTGATTTTGCGGCGTTGTACTACATTGGAGTATGGCTCTACGCGTAATTACCGACAATCTACGAGAAAATTACCTATAACGAATGTTCGCCTCAGTTAAAATCCGAAGTTACCGAATGTTAGCGTTAACCGAAATGTTGGCGAAATACACATATTGTCCGGGAGCGGCTTAAGAGGTTTAAAAATTAATCTGAACGCATCTCCTATCTCTTTTTTTCAAACTTTTAATTGGATCCTTCTCACTAAACTTGTGAAGTGTATTTTTATATTTTCATAAACAATATTCAACGATTTCCAAATTGCGAAGTGCACTAGGGATAAGCGCGCCAAGTTTAAGAAAGTTAAAAAGCAATATTTCATGGTATACGTTTTGAAACCCTTTGATGTATAAATTCCTTGATATGACATTTTTAGGAGAACATTGCCAAAATGTTTAACCTTAGCCCATACCTGTTAACGTTACGCGATTGATGCGTTATTCGCATAAGTGCTACGTGATAACAGAAGTTTGAAAGGAAACGTGAAGGTTCTTTACGAAATTTCTTATGTTCAAAAAAGTACTCGTACATCCTATATGTTAAAAATTAGAAGAAGCTGCAAGATTAATTGAAAATATCAAATTATTATGAACAAGTATATGACGTAGGTGTAAAGTGTTTTAAAATACAGCTACGAAAATGTCTGAAATAATAATATATGAACTTTGTAAACCAGAGTTTCCCAAACCTTTCTGAGTCAATCTTCCTTGATTTATAATTGTTAGTATGCCCCCCCCCCCTACGCTATATTGTTTTTGCATCCTTATGATAAAAAAGGCACAAAATTTCAACGGCATTCGAATGGGAACCAATCGATCGGGAACAGTGATCTAATGGGTGTATTACTGACAGAATGAATGAGCAAAGTAGTTAAATGTATTAATAAATGCGATTTACGTTGTTAAATGGATTTATTTTTATTCGAAAATGGAAACACATTGCCCCGCGCCACCCTATCCCAACGATCTCACTATGACTCCCAAAAAAGGCGTGCCCCACTGGTTAGGAAAGATCCTGAAAGTATCAACTATTCGGGCATTGATCTATTCCCAAACAAAAAAAATGCTTAACTTCAAAACCGAGTAAGCTATAAATGGAATTAGTTGCTAATTTTTGTGCAAGTTTTATGCAAGTTTGTTGCTGGAATGTAGGCAATATCAATTAAATTTATATAAAATATAGAAATAAATTATAATAAATTCAACTTACTTTTATCATATTTAAGTACAGAAGATTTTCTAATAGACATTTTTAAATTGTTATCAGTTTTGCATTTTGCTTTAGTTTTAACGCTGTCAAGCGTACAGCGTGCTTCCTTAATCAACCCGCCCAGGAAATCTTCATCCAGCGCATTACATAAGCGATCTATATGATCAATATCTTTATTCGTTTCTGGGTCCTTATTTAAATCTGATAGTTCATCAATAGCATTTGAAATAGCTTCACAAGCCATATCCAAATTCACTATGTGATTTTGAGCATCAGATTTCAACGTTGTGTTTAATGTATCGTTGAGTCGTTCTGCTATGTCCGGTAATTCTTTGAGCATACCTCCAATCGCCTTCAACGATTTGGGTAATTTCGGAAGTATCGTTTGCAAATGTTTCCATTCTCTTGTATTACGTTTATTTTTACTTTTCCATTTGTCTAATCTTGTTCGCACGTTTGCTAATACTTTATCATTGATGCGACCGATATTCTTATTTATATCAGTTACACGATCAGCTATATGAGGCTCAACCGTTGATTTACCTATAAATACAAAGAAGAACTTGTTGAAAATTATAAAAAATTGTAGCATTTAAAAGATAGCCCAATATTAGTAAAAATATTATCAACATTAAATTATATCAGAAATTGTCAATTTTACAATCAACACTATTTATGACTTTGCGTATGAAATTTACGATATTAGAAACTGTTCAGATACTTTGCTGTAAACAAAAAGAAAAAAAAAATTTAAATTTTGCTATTTAAAAAGCAAGAAAGTAACAACGCTTAAACAAGAGCGAATCGACATAATATGTTCATCCGTGTTTGATTTTTTTTAACAGGTTATCGGGAACGGGTCTACTCCATTCAAAGCGAGATGTAGGATTCCAAAAAAAATGATGCTATTTTGGTAAGAATTGATTGCAATCCTCAGTTAACTAGTAAACACTTATTTTCAATAAATCGAATAAGGCATATATTAGAATTTGGAATACTAAAGAGAGAAAACTTAAGCTCCAGTGTAGAATTTATTACATGGAGCTGTCCCACGACGATTGGAATTTGCACAATTTATTACTACTAAGCCAAATGAAAGTAACAATTTTGGTAGCAACATTATCATCTGGAGAAATTGTTATTATTAGCATACTAAAAATCTACAATATTTCCAGAACGAATTTAGGATAAATATTTGAAATGGACTTTTAACCGATACTCTAGTAGTCTTTTTTAATTATCTGTAACGTTAAATGGTAATTCATATACAATTTCTCTAAAATACATTTTTTGATGAGTTGGAACAGTTCCCATTAAACTAAATAAATGGTAAATGGTTTACGTAAGACGACACCTTCCCACACGTATCCTTATTAACGTAAAATTATAATTCTTTTTTTGTAAACGAATAGGGCGAATAAGTGAATTTCCATGCCATGCGTCGAGTCCCGATTTTAATATCCTACAGTTTTATTTGTTGGGACAAAAGAAGACTCCAGTGTACGATTAGAAGATTAATACCTGACAAGAATAATCTTCAGAACATAGGATTATAAGTAATTAATCATATTTTGAACGGTTAGCACAATTTTTTGGCAGAAGAATGGCTGGATGACGTAGAGGAGAATCTTAGCATGCTAGGAGTCCGTAACTAGAGACAGTTGGCTACTCGGAGAAATGACTGGTGAAAATCTCTAGTAGACTAGCCCGGATTTCCTAATGGACTGTGGCGCCACCAAAGAAATGAAAAGAAGAATGGAAGTCGATTTGAAAATTGATTATCATAAGGTTGATTGTTGATAGAAGAAGAAGAAACAGCTTTTATTGGTATAGAAAATAATTAATACAAGAAACGTATTACAAAACAAAAAAGCAAATTAAGAGATAAAATATATACATAAACTACCTCAAATTTAAAATGTATCTACAAACACAATCTTACATTCAGCCAGCCCAACAAAATGCTTTAGCAACTTAAACCTACCAATCCGGGAGAAAGAAACTAACGATAAAATAACAATAAACAAAACAAAACCAAACTGTTATTAAAAATCTACTTGGCCATCTAATGAAATATAAAGAAGAATAAATACAAACACAAAAACTTCGCACAGGAGCCAAGTATCCCATAACCCTGATTATATATATTTAATATTTTTTTCTTATTTCCTCCTATACGCTTTCATTTTCTTCTATAACTCTCTCCTAGTCATTCCTACATACTTCTCCGCTCCCACACTCGAGTTATCCACTTTTTCTGTTAGCTCAATCACCCATTCTACTCCCTCACATTACTTTACCCAATGATCCAACCATTCCTCTTTAGTACCACATACCTTACACATTCTGTACATCTCTTTCACCCAAAACCAATTACCTCTCTCCTCACTATCAGATTTGAATCTCGCCTATGAACGTTTTTTCATTCATACTAATACTCGCCTTCATATATTCCGCCGTGTCTCCTTCCTTTTTATATCGATATATCTTCTGTTATATCTCAATTTGCTAAACATCACATCCCATTCTTGCATCTCCACATCCATCATTCTTCACACCGCTTGACTTATATTCATGAACCTATTTGGCTATGTTGCGTACCACATGTTTAATTATCATTTTACTATTTCACGTATGTTTTCTTATTCTAAACCCGATCCAATTATTACCATTCTTTCGTACATTGCTAATTTATTAAACCCCTGCATCCAGCATTTATATTTAACAGTATGTTGGAAAAATAACGGAACATTTAATTTATTTTTATTTAAAATACATCACTTCTACATCAATACATACTGCGCACGTTCAATCAATTCCAGCATAGATTTTTTAATGTTGTTTTCCGAAATGGCCTCAATGACCGTCGTCACGCCATCTTGGACTTATATCACATTGTCATAAAACGTTCCTTTCATGGCCAGTTTGAGTTTCGGGAATAGGAAGTAGTGACACGGTAATAAATCAGGCGAATATGGGGATGTTGAAACACACAGATTTGATTTTTTGCCAAAAATTCGTGAACAGCGAGGGTCCTGTGAGATGGTGCATTATCGAGCAAGAAAACCTAACTTCCCGGTAATCGATATTTGGGCTCACTCGAAAGATTCTCTTCAACAATTCGAGAGTCATGTCTTTGGTCGCATTTAATTCCTCGGCTATCCATCTCACAGTCAAATTCGCTTCGTAGGCTTCGCTTCACACATGTTTTCCACCAACTCATCGTGATTTTTGTTTTTCTGGCCGACATTGCTTTGGACCGTTTTCCAAAGCATCACGACCGACTTGTAATCGCTAATTCCACCGAACACACGTGTACGGAATAAGCAATTATCACCATGAACTTTTTTCATCTATTGAAATGTTTCTGTAAATGTTTTACCGAGGTTAAAACAAAATTTAGTATTAACTCTTTGCTCCATCGTTTTTTTGTGACAAGGTGACACAAGGCTTCTTTAAGCGCTACTACTTGACAATCCGTTCTCTTATTTTAATAATCGCGATCTAATTTTATTAGTAGCCTCAAGTTTGCGGATGACATTGTACTCATCGCTGACAGCTTTGACCAGGCACAGGCAATGCTACAAGGACTTTTGGTTCACGCCAAGAATATCTCCGTGGACGGCAAGGACATCGAGCCAGTAACTTCCTACAAATATTTGGGCCACGAG
>WYDF02280019.1:0-17196 GCA_009867245.2 Adranes taylori | reverse complement strand
AGTGGAGTTTAGTGGGTAAAAATCCCACACTTGTTGGATGCACCGGGAATCCTTCGTCTTTTGAAGATTCTCCACTTCCTACGTAAAACAAAAAAAAAACTAGGACGAACAAGTTTTTGAGGCCCTCCGTTATCAAAAATAGGAGAAAGCGTTTTTATTCTCATCATTTTCTCGAGATGCCTTTGATTAAGTCTGATTTAATTTTAAAAAAAGATAGAATGATAGTAAAAAAAATTATTTGAATGTTAAATATTAACTTTCTAATGAAAAATTATTTAAACAAGAATTCAAAACTTTGTAGCAAAAATTAGTATTTTGCAAAATTTTCTTTTTACATTTTTCCTAAGCAACTTCATCAATCAGTGAAGTTAAGGGATTTTTATTTGTCAATATTGCTGGATAATAATTATTCAATATCTGTTGACTCATTGATCTCAAATTTGGTTTGATCACTTTCTCCAGTGCAGTTGTTTATCATTAAACATAAAGAAATTCTCAAACTAGTTTTAAAATTTGGAAAAGTCATCCTCATATTTCTATCTTTAATTATCTTGTGCAAGTCCAAATGATTTGAAGGACACTCTCCATCTGGATAATTAATTTTGATGAATTTATGAAAGTGCACTTTTGCTGAATAGTGAACCATCAATATCTCCTTCGTATGGTTTAAGGATATCGATATCTCGATTTAAGCTCTCCATTTGGGATGTTAAAATTGATTAAAAATCCAAAACCTTTAACTTCAAGAAAACAATTTGAACGTTCTTTCAAATTTGAATCAATGTTTTCAGGAATATGGTAAGAAATATTCTACATTGCATTATTTAACTGAGGTTCACCTGGAAATCGTTTTGTTTTATTCGCTGCCTCTTTTTGGTGTAATCTGTGTCTGACAGTAGCTTTTTAGCCTCTTCTTCAACTACGTCAAATTGGTTTTTCAAAGAAATGACAAATTCAGCAAGGGATGACTATAAAGTTGATCATGTACCTAGTGTGATATCTGAGTCTTGCAAATTTTTTGAAACAACATCATTCTCTCCAAAATTTTGTTCCAAAAAGCTGTAAACAAAGCAAATTCAACTTCTTCGAACTTTGCAAGCAAATTTTCATCTTCGATAATTTCAGTACGAGCTTCTAAAAGATTTCCATACTTATAAATAACATTAACTGTATCTGCTTGAGTACTTGGTAGACGATGAAATGTAGTTATAGATTTCCTGAATTAATGCAAAATTGAATCAATGCAACATTCTGTCCGTGAATTTCCAACTAGATTAAGTGAGTGCACACCGCATGACAAGAAAGTAGCCTTATCGTTTTTCTCTAGAATCTAAGCTTTCATGCCTTTATATAAGATTGTGATCATAACATTGTCCTATAATTACCAAAATTCAGCCAATTCATAAATTTCGCCTTCAAAAAAGTCAACAGTCGTATCAGGTAAATATTCTCCAGAATGATTTTCAATTTCGACAATTATCTTGCGATTAAACATAATTGATCCTTGTGAGAAATATCTGGGATAGAATCAACTGATATACCGAAATATTTAGATTGCCAAATGTCATCAGAAATTGAAGCCAAAACTATATTAGCCATTAAGCTTACTGTTTTTGAAAGATAAGATGTTCTTCTCGAACCAATATTGCCGTAATTAAAAACGGATCGAATTTTGCAATTAACTCAAAAAGTCCTATACAATTTCCGCTACCTTCCAATTCAACTGCTTCATTGAGATCTCTGAAAGGTAACTTTATTTCAACTAGTGTAGAAATCACTGCCACAATTCGTTTCAAGACTTTACGCCAGTAATTTTTGTCTGTCAGAATTTTTTCTTCCAATCTATTGGTTTCTTCTAACTGAATTTGTGCTCCTTCTAGGTATATACGTCATCAAAGCATCTTTATACTCCGAAGAATTCTCATGGCTTTTAATGAAGGAAGCAGCATTTTTCCGAACTCTTAAGCTCTTTGTGGCTAGAACAAGGGTTGTGGTTTTGATTACTTTACAGACGAAGCAACACACATTGCTCTGAGTTGGTGATTAAACTAGCTATTCTCGATTGTATTTCTCGCCGTTTATTTTTTTTATTGCTAAATAAAGTCTTTTTAATTTAAATAAAGTCTAAATAAAGTCAATTAATGATCTTTTTGATTTAGTTTAGAAACCTGGAAATCATTTTCAGAGTGCGAGGCCCTATCTCAATCCAAAATGCGATATCGTCTATTGTCAGCTTACTTCATAACGCAATATCATTTTTTCTATTAAGAGAAATATCAAATTCTGCTGCCACATTTGTAATTTTTTCAGTAAAATTTTCCGCCGAATTAGTCGAAGTTTGATGTGAGAATGGACTTGTTGAGACTGCATGCTGTTTATCTAATCGCTCATGATTTTCATCTTCCGGAAACTTTAGTGAGGAATGAATCTAATTTTGGCAGTCTGTTGATTTCTTCATCCCTTTCTGCTGTTTGTTTTCGCTTAGATGCACCACTCTCATAATGTCTTTTTATTTCTGTTTTAAAAGGATAATAAAATTTTTAGAAAGGAATAAAAATGTTTATAATTTCAGGTTTCAAATTTTCCGCTCAACTTCTTTAATAAATTTTGTACTGTATTATATTATTTCTATTTATTCACTTTCATATGCTCTTCATTCATCCCTTACTCATAATATTCACTTTAATAAAAAAAAAATTCAACTCTTCTTCTTCATCTTAACATTCTCTTCTTCTAAATATGCTTTTCACGTTTATTATGGTTTTCTAAATTTCCAACTTTCACATCAATATTCAAACATTTCTGTTCGTCAGTTAAGTTAAGTTTCAAATTAAAACAAAATTTTTTGAGGCCCTTAATGTCCTTCGGCCTTTACAACACGGTCTAGTCAGTTTATAAATAAATTCGACAATGCTTACGTACCAATATTTAAATGTTTCTACATTGGTTTTCTTTTGAAATAGCAGTTGATCTGCCAAGTGATTTATTTATGATGCCATGTTTTCCTTTTAAACGATCCATTGTTCAAATGTTTCTGTAGTATACGATCTTCGATTTGTTTTCCTAACGTAATTTCGAACCATTTCGGAGCTAAAATTTTTTTTAAATATAAGTGTTGGGAAAAAATATCAGAAGAAATAACCAATCTATATGAACAGCGAAGACCACTGCGATCTTGCCCCGCTGTATGCTCCGGTTTTACCACATGCACTAATATTTCAGGGGCAAATCCAAAGTAGCGGTTTTCTCAATAAATTTTGAAAAACTGATGTAATTTATTTATTTAATATAAACTTTAAACAATATTCTCCATGCTTACCAAAAATAAACCAAAATTTCCTTAAAAATCACGACACTTCGTTGGACGACTCTAGGTTTGTTGCACACTATACAAGAAGTTGTACTTTATAATGAATATTGAATACGGTGATTCCCCGCATGAATGAGAGACATCTCTATGGATCGCCCCGTATTAATTTAATACAGGTTTCTAACTATTGGCTATTATATTCTCATTTTTTTTATGAATGAATATAGACCGATTACGATCTTGCCCCGTTTACGATCTTACCCCACTGCACCTTATATGCTTTTCCTCTGTTGTGCATTCATCTTATATACTTACAACACGCAACCATGAATACTTTACATAAACTATCTAAGAAATGTCGGTCAATTTGGTCAATTTTGTTTTGTTCGTGTATTCAATTTAATTAGCGTAATACCTGTTTAGGATTAAAATCTATTAGCATAGAAATTAGCTATATACCAAAAGCGTATATTGCACTTCTTGTAATTTAATAGTTTGCTGTCTTTCCAAGGTTTCTGTTTGACATCATTTGCTTACCCTGTAGACAGTAGGTAATGTCTACAGGCTACAGGTTCTTCAAACCTCGCAGACATTGCACCATCACATATTTATTTGTTTTAATATTGCAAATATACAACAATTTTTTGTTAAATATTCTCATAAAAGCGGACAATTCAACTGATAAAATTATGGACCACTAATAGTAGACATCTAGAGGATGCTATCCAGGGATCCCATAATACTGGATATTTTTACATCGTTGATCACAAGCAACAGGGATATCCCTAGGATGGGAGTAACAGCTTCTATACGCCTGGATATGCCTAAGCAACATTTATTTATCATATTAGATTTCAACCAGGAGCTCTTATCTGGAGAATGAACATAACAGTGGTCATACCCCATATAACTCCACGAAAGCATTCATTGTATTGTTGATATAACATGATACGAAGCGTTTACATACGGGGATTTGTGGTGGGCGAGAATATCGTCAGGTGTGTTCTATCCTCCCAGATATTCCCAAATACATTATATTTGTTTTATTGAAATATAGTAATTTAATTCCATAGATATACAAAATGTTAATTTTTATCAAAATTTTATTGCACATTTAAATATGACCCACCAATAAAGATGTCCACTTAAGGAAACTGCTAGACGTAAGCTAATAGTCGATTGCATTTAAATGTGTTAGAACAAGTTCATGTTAATATTTAAACATCATATTATATCAACGTTTAGTTAGTAGTTTTAAATTTCTATACAGGTATATCTGTTATGGATAAGCAAAAAAGAAACAATTATTTAATCGTTTAAAGGTCTTAATTACAAAGCAACGCGTGTAAAACAAACGCACACGTTAATAGGATTTGTTTATAATTATATGCGAGTGTAATTTATATAAAAAGATTGATAGAGTTGTAATAAAACGCGATTTTTATTCAGAACGTCGTAATGCGTGTTTGATTTTATCACACACTTGTTCTAGTATAATTACTCCAATTATTATCAATACTAATTTAATTAATTATTATAGTTTAAAAGTTCCTTTCATCTAGCCAAACAAGTATTTATAGCAATTAGCTCACTACTTGTATTGAAATAATAAAGAATGCGTGTATTCTAACATTGTTGAGTTTAATTTTTAAAACGCAACTCAGTGACGGATTTAGAAGAGATATTTAATCAAATTCTATTAAAAATTAAACAGATTATTATGTGTATTTAAAAATGTCGCCACACAACAGTTTCAAAATATAAATTAAGGACGCCGGGAAGCACAAATTGTCTTAATGATAGTGGACGTTACTAGGACTTTTTCTAATACATTCTTCTTTGTAGAGTAATTCCTCTGTATTATTATTTTTTAAATATTGCTTTGACTTGGTATTAATATAAAACTGATTCAGATATATATTATTCTTTGTGGTAGTTCTACCTTACGTATGATAAACATTGCTGCGAGCTCATTTAGTACCATTATACTAAATTAAATGCATAAAACAAAGCAAGAAAAATGAAAATAAATGAATAATCGTACAGTAGGGTGGGTGTGGCAAAAGCCATCATACCATGATTGTCATGGCAGCCAATCGTTTGTCTGAAAGGCACCTATCTATAATTCTATGTTTTATAAATGCATCGTATCGCATACATACGAAATAAGTACGAATAACATTACAAGTGTAATAATGTGTCTGAAAAATAAAATAATAGTCTGTTTTTATGTAACGCAAATCAACATTGCAATATGTTGCACATTCAACATTGCAACAAACATCTTTACATTACAATGAATCAACATAGATTAAATTAAAAACAAAGAAATGAATATACGTAAACTATATTAAGTAGACTTAAGTAATGAAAATTACGTTACTAAATTGTAACTTAATTTTTAATTATATATTTATTGACGCAGTCAAAAAGACTCGTGTGCAACAAGAACGTGGTCATAATTTACACTTTAGCAAAACTAGAAAGTGATATGCTGTTTCTCAAAGAACTTTTTTATCGCCGTATAAGTTTGGAATGAGATGTTATTTGAGAAGATTTTTTCCTATTAGGAGCATGTAAAACATCGAGTCAATGAATAGTTTCTTCCGCCATCTCGTTTTTGATACTTCATTGAAAACTGACTAAATTAAAAAGAAAAACGCACTAGCATAGTTCCTTATTTCATGTAAGTATACAGCAGAAAGCAGGTACACACATATTTCCACACAGCATATATTGTCAACACACTTATGGACATTATAATGTACTGCAAGGCATTGGGCGAGAGGAATACACATCCAAAAATATAGTTCATATGGTTCATGCGTCGAGCCAGTTCTAGTAGACAATATGCATGAACAATAAACGAAAATATGCATGGCGATGATGATTCGATTCTAATAAATATCACACCGTTTCCTAAGAGATTGAGAAAGGAAATATTCGATCTTAAGGGTGTGATGAAAGTACAGGTGTCCACGACGCCTACAAGAAGAACTACGAGCTCGGTCCAATGCTGCAGGTGCCAGTTTTATCGGCACGTATGCTCTTTGCGGAGGAGACTACACAACTATGAAAAAAAATGCCCAGAAAATCCAGAAATCATCGGAAAAGCATGGGAATGAAATCATTCAAAACTCTGAACCCAAGGCAGGAATTTTATATGCACAACTACAGAAGGACATAAACCTCAGCTGGATGAGTTCAGATCAGCAGTAAGGGCAGTACTATTAGAACTGCTTCCGGAAGTCTTCAAAGATATAGACACTAAATGGACACTAAAATATGAGAGTAATGACGAGGAATGTTGACGGCATTGCCGGCTAAAAGAGTTTATGATGGACGAAAAAATATCAGTATTAATGCTAACAGAAACACATTTAAAAGGGCCAAAAACCTACCAGCACACCCAGTCTACTGAAAGGATAGAGCAGGAGCCCCTAAAGGGGGCGTGATACCTACAAAATATCAGCAAGAACTGTAGAGTTTAACTCTAATCATATAGAAGCAATTGGGGCGAAAACTTCATTTGGAGGAAAGAAAATTACTTTCGTCAGTCTTTATATGAAACCGAATACAGCTCTATCGGAATATGACGCACAAGAATTACTCAAAAATGAACCACAATTGTGAGCGGAGCTCTGAACAGCAAATATACAAGTTGGGGATGTAAAACAAAGAACAAGGCTGGCGAAAGTTTGTTTAAATTCGACGGAAAATTTGATAATGTTAAAGTGGCTACTCCCAAAGAAGCAACGTCAATCCCTAGTAGAGGCAGAGAAGATGTCATAGATATGTTCATTACTCACAAAATAGAGCAATTTACAAGTGCGGAAACAATATTTGTTCTGGCGTCGGATCTTTTTTTTATCGCCGTATATGTTTGGAATGAGATGTTATTTGAGAAGATTTTTTTCCATTTGGAACATGTAAAACATCGAGTCAGTGAATAGTTTCTTCCGCCATCTCGTTTTTGCTAGTTCATTGAAAACTGACTAAATTAAAAAGAAGACGCACTAGCATAGTTACCTATTTCATGTAAGTATCCAGCAGAAAGCAGGTACACACATATTTCCACACAGCATATATTGTCAACACACTTTTGTCGTTTGGACATTATAAAGTACTGCGCAAGGCATTTGGCGAGAGGAATACACATCCAAAAATATAATTCATATGGTTCATGCGTCGAGACAGTTCTAGTAGACAATATGCATGCACAATAAACGTAAATATGCATGGCGATGATGATTTCGATTCTAATAAATATCACACCGTTTCCTAAGAGATTGAGAAAGGAAATATTCGATCTTAAGGGTGTGATGAAAGTACAGGTGTCCACGACGCCTACAAGAAGAACTACGAGCTCGGTCCAATGCTGCAGGTGCCAGTTTTATCGGCACGTATGCTCTTTGCGGAGGAGACTACACAACTATGAAAAAAAATGCCCAGAAAATCCAGAAATCATCGGAAAAGCATGGGAATGAAATCATTCAAAACTCTGAACCCAAGGCAGGAATTTTATATGCACAACTACAGAAGGACATAAACCTCAGCTGGATGAGTTCAGATCAGCAGTAAGGGCAGTACTATTAGAACTGCTTCCGGAAGTCTTCAAAGATATAGACACTAAATGGACACTAAAATATGAGAGTAATGACGAGGAATGTTGACGGCATTGCCGGCTAAAAGAGTTTATGATGGACGAAAAAATATCAGTATTAATGCTAACAGAAACACATTTAAAAGGGCCAAAAACCTACCAGCACACCCAGTCTACTGAAAGGATAGAGCAGGAGCCCCTAAAGGGGGCGTGATACCTACAAAATATCAGCAAGAACTGTAGAGTTTAACTCTAATCATATAGAAGCAATTGGGGCGAAAACTTCATTTGGAGGAAAGAAAATTACTTTCGTCAGTCTTTATATGAAACCGAATACAGCTCTATCGGAATATGACGCACAAGAATTACTCAAAAATGAACCACAATTGTGAGCGGAGCTCTGAACAGCAAATATACAAGTTGGGGATGTAAAACAAAGAACAAGGCTGGCGAAAGTTTGTTTAAATTCGACGGAAAATTTGATAATGTTAAAGTGGCTACTCCCAAAGAAGCAACGTCAATCCCTATTAGAGGCAGAGAAGATGTCATAGATATGTTCATTACTCACAAAATAGAGCAATTTATAAGTGCGAAAACAATATTTGTTCTGGCGTCGGACCACTATCCAGTTGTAGGAGAATTGAAAGGATCACAACTAATAGAACCCAAGAAAGAAAGGTCAAAGACAAATTTGATGACATTTATGTACAATATGCTAAACAAGAAAGTCGATTACAAATAATGATGATGCAGTCGATCACATCACAAAATCAATGAAACATCGGAAACTGCTCTTTTAGCAATTAGCCGAAAAGTGGAGCATATCTACAAGAATGCAATAACTGGTCCTCCATATACTAGAACAGACAGGAAGAAGTTTCAAAACAGCAACACAAACCATACGAAATAAACTCCAATTTCGCCAGACACTTTGTCGAAGACAACCATTCATTCAATAAAGGCGCAAAACACAAGCCAAGAAGAGAAAGATTAAGAAAGCAAGATCCACCAAAGTAGTCCAAAATCAATTACTTAATTTACCTGCAAATAATCACATTAAATTTAAATCCGTAGTAAATAATTATCAAAATGAAATATCACATTTTTTAATATGTAATGAAGATATTGAAAAATTCTCTTATATGTCGTTATAGTTATTCTCTTCTCAAAATTTTCAGCATCATTTCGTCAAACATTGCTATCTATGATGTAAATTACAATAAAAAAAATTAATTCCAGATATACTAAGTATATTATGGGAGGAAAATTGTCCAGAGTTTGTTTACTTACCACTTTTGCTTGTTATAAATGATCATGGCATTATAGATTATCTAAATGAGTATATGGGCCTCTTACGCATATTAATATGTTATTTTGAACACGCATTCGTTACTCGCGTATTTTGGTGACTTCTACTTGAAACATTGTGTATTAGTGTGTATTAATGTCCTGATCTTGAATTAAATTTTTTTTAAAAGAAAAGACTTATTTATTATTAATTCTAAATAATTATTACGTATATTAGCATATAAAAATTGTATATGTGTTTATTTGTTGTATGTGTTATTAATGTAAAATTCTAACAAGATCAACAAATTCAAAAACTTGAAACAAATCAACAAATTCTTAGGATATGTTATCTCGCAATTTGAACCACTGTACTAAAATGAACTATACTAAAATACTTTTTAGCAAGTATCACTTATTTATAAATTTTTACACTCAAAACTGAATTTCAAAACGAAAACAAATTTCTACATTCATTGTGATTATATACTTACTTATAGATCTTCAACATGTTGCTTTGGTGTCATATATGTACAGTTCGAGCAAATTTAAATTTACCTTAAAGGATATCTCTTTCATATAATATTGTCTTCGTATTTATATACCAAGTTAGTTGGTATCTAAATTAATCAGTATGTGTAAATATGAAACTATAGGCGGATTTTCTTCGTTCAACTTCCAATCAATTCATATAGTAACATCAGCACAATGCGTGACGCAACTTTGTAACTATGCAACGCTGTGGGCGAAAATAAGCACTTTTGGTTTTATTTTGCGACATTAAAATGTAATATATTAAATATAACTTACAAAAGACATAATTGTGTCCTACGTAGACGATTATAGATTTCATAGTAACATAGTAGTTGTTTGAAATTAGGTTTTGAATAACTAACTCTGTAATTATTTATAACATTTGTCTTTGAACTATAGGGAGTTAAAAAGAACATCTCTGGAAAATAGTTTGAGGCATCAAAACAGAATGACATTATATATGGCAATCAATATAAGAAACAACATTAATTAAGCACTAATTATTTAATTAAGCACTTGACAGTCCATTATGTCACCGAAGATCAAAAACATATCGAAGTCTGTATCATAAGATACTGTGTGTAGATATGAAGAGCTGAATGAAATTATTTTGCATTTTGCTCCAGATGTAAAGCGTTTGAGCCTCTAAGCAAATTTTAGTGTTTTTGTTCTGGTATTAGTATTTTTTTGCAGTCTTCTAGTAGCAAATTTTAGTAGTTATCCTATAAGAGTTCCAGCTCAAAGGTTGCATAAGAAATACCCATCACCAAAATCCGATAGACATTTGATCGCATTTCATCACTTGACCTTGAACCTATATAGTATTACAGCTCAAACGTCCATAAGAAGAGACATTTTGGGAAATTAGTTCATTTGCACCTCGTAAATGTCATTTGAACTACGATTGTGCTAAGATCTAAAAACTGTAAAAATTGAATATATGTATGTGCGTTTTTGATGACTTAATAAGATTCTCCATGCCGTCCACGTGCTTTTTCGTATACTTTTTATATTGTCGTCATCCCCACGTCAGTGACATAGCTATATTGTTGATCAAATATTATATAAATATATAGATCAATAATATCAAGAGTATTTGATCAATAAAATAAAGCTACATTAATGATCAATATAGCTCTGCCACTGACGGCTGGATGGCGACAATATACGAAGATATACGTACAAGCACGTGACCGGCATCGACAATATTGTAGTCATCAACGATAAACATATGTACATATATTCAATTGTTAAATGTTAATTTGGAGAAATTATTTTTGCTGGTAGTTCAAACGACATTTTTTAGGTTCAAAATAACTACCGTATTGGCCCGAATACAAAACTACATTTTTTTTTTGTACAATGTACGTATAAAAACCGTATTCGTCTTATATGTACAGCCTAACATAATAAGGACATATAAGTAAGAGGGCTTTATACTGTTGCTGCCAGCTGGAGTTATTTTCAGAGCACATGAGTGAATACCTGATGGCAGATTGGCTGAAGGTGATTTGGGAAAGGTAACCAGGCGTTTTACTATGGCAGAGGGGCATGTTACTTCTGGATTCATTTCATGGGTACACAATAGAGAAGATAAAGAAGCAGGCTAATGATATAAACACTGATTTGTTGTGATCTCTGGAGGAATGACTTCCTGACTTCAGGCCCTTGATGTTGTTGTCAAAAAGCCCTTTAAGTAACATCTTCGGAAGGAATAGAATGCTTAACAGGGACTATGAGTTGACTCCAACAGGCAAGTTGAAAAATCCAAGCATACAGCTATTGGTCAAATAGATATCACAGTTTGGAGTGCGATCAAATGTGAAACAATCGTCAAAGGGTTTAAGAAGTTTTGTGTTTCTAATAAGATGGATGATACTGAAGATGACGAACTGTGAAAAGATTTTAGCTCTGAATCTAATTCCAATAGTGGAGATGAACTGGGAGAGGAGGAGGCGGATGAAGTTGATGACTGGGAATAATACCTAATTACATTCAGTAAGTGTTTTAACTTTTACTTTAAGGTATGTTTATTATTTACCTAGGTACTTATAGTTGAAATTTGTTGAATTATATGAAATCAGCCTTAAATGTGACTATTTAATTTTTTCTAGTAAACACCTCTCAAAAACTTAGGGTCGTCTTATATGCGAGGTTGTCTTATATTAGAGCTAAGACGGTAATTTGTCCAGTCCATTTTCCTAAAATGTACATTCTTATGGACGTTGGAGCTGTAATTCTATATACGTTCAAGGTCAAGTGATCAAATAAATTTCCGTCGGTTTTGGGTGGTGGGTATTTCTTATGGAACTTTTGAGCTGGAATTCTTATAGGATTTGGCACTGTTTTTGGCTAACATTTTTATGCACTATAACACCCTCTTAAGTAATTATCGCTATTTTCTTCCTCACAAGCAATTAAAGTTGTAGCTATGAAATTATTGTATCTTCTTTTTTCCACTTCCATGTAGTAAACGAATTTTCATGTTTTCGAGAATTCTTAAGTTGCCGCATTTAGAATTCTTAGGTTGCCATCCCCCACCCACCCCTGAAAGCCTAGGCTTTAAAGAATTAAAAGTGGGCATGGGGGATACTGATACTTCATTCGGGTCTCGTTCCAGTGGAAGAATGCAAATTTTGGAAATGGGACGCTTGATTATGTCACTTTCTGTTTTTATCGCCGCTACTCCTGGCAAATGATCCTCTTCTGGAAACAGTTCGATAATGCGACCGCAGAGGCAATCTTGTGGCGCAGAATGGTCATTCTTTACGATAACCAGTGTCCCACTCTCTACTCCACCTTCTCCAAGGTATGCTGCTGAAGTTGGTTCCATTTCTGACAGCGTTGACATTTGTGATTTCACTATGTAAGTGCTCTTCCAGATCCAGAATACTGGTGAGCCATCTTCCGATGAGGACGTCCAAGTTGGTAGAACTGGAGGAAAGAGGAGTTACTCGTCTGGAGTTTAAGATTGTTTTGATTTGAACTAAAACTGTGTTTAATTGCTCGAAAGTAAGATTAGCTATATCTAATATCTTGCGTAACTGATGCTCAGCAGATTTAACGCCGGCAGTCTAGAGGCCTCCAAAATGAGGCGAGTTAACTGGGATAAAATGTCATTGTAGGGCTCGAGTGGATAAAATGTCATTGTAGGGCTCGTATTTGCTTTGTTCCGGTTATTAATATCTGGTTGTTTGGTGGTCAGAAACTCAGACAGCTCCTTGAATTCGCGATTTGTTGCAACGAAGTCTTTTCAGTTGTCGGAATATATATGCGATGGTTTTCCGCGACGTGATACGAATCTTATGAAGTGGAAGAATAAACATATTTTTGCCTAATTGTCTAACCACCTCAATGTTAAACAAATAAATGAAGAGACAAATATACACCTTTAGCAGCTTATGGTTTCTTCTTTTTTGTTGTTTTGCGTGGAAGTGGAGAAATCTTTAAAAGACGAAGGATGCCCGGTGCATCCAACAGTACGGGATTTTAACCCACTAAAACTCCCTGTTAGTAAATACTTAAATTTGTGTAATGCCTAAAGAATCGTACGCAATATAAATTTTTACATTTAACCCTTAAGTGGTAGTAAAAACAAAACGAAAATATAAATTTAAACAAAGAATTCAAAATTTTTAAATAATAAGAATTAATACATAAATAAAAAGTTTTATATTCTTCCCAAGGAGCAATAAGGACTTTCTTCTAAAAATTTTTCTTCCATTATCCCAATGCCCTTTATTCACCTCCCCCGCTCGAAAGGATAATGGAATTGCATTGCATCAATAATTCTGGCTGGTAGGAAAGGTCGCGGAAAAGGTCTTCTAGGCGGCTTATGACGCCACTTTTGGACATTCCAGGTGGACCTCAGAGTGTTGTAGGCTATTGGCTTGTTTTCCTGTGCGCGTCTTAGCGGATATTTAGCTTGAAGTGTTTTCAATCTATCGCTGATTGGAGTGACCTCGCAATGATCATATAGATTAGCGCTTGAAAACTTATAATGGAGTTTGTGGATTTTCCTAAGAATTGCACAATCACAAGTTGTTAGCCCTGCTTGTGGCGGAAGAGTACATAATTACTCTGTAATCGATAATTGGTCTAATATATGTTTTGTAGGTGTGGTGAAGTGTTTTGAAGTCGCAGCCTCTTAATCGTCCTCTGAGAGCTGAGATTCGATTGGCTCGTTTTCTAACTTGGGCCAAAGTGGTGTCTAGGTCGTGTTTCCAACTAAAAGTTCTGCTGAATGTTATGCCCATGTATGTAATCTCATTCCGTAATGGGATGGATTCTTCCCATAGGCGAAGTTGGATTTCAGATCGGTCCTGATGTTTATTTCTTGTGTATTTGGGGTGCTGGATCAGAATATCTTGGGTTTTAGTGGGATTTGGCGTTACTCGCCATTTCTTTGCCCAGGCAGAGGACATATCAGGACAATATTGGATGTTGTGGCTAAGTTTTTTTGTTTGAGGGCTGCAGGCCCAGAAAGCCGTATCATCGGCGTATAGAGCACTGTGGCAGTCTTGAGAATGAGGCTGAGGCATATCATGACAATACGTAATATAGAGCAGTTGGGCAAGCACAGCGCCTTACAGGATACCGGCGAGTGGATGAATTTCCCTAGCTAATTCATCTCCTATTTTGATGCAAGTGTTGCGGTTGGTTAGGTAGGATTTGCTAAACTCTAGGCTGGTTGGATGTAATTGGTTAAGTTCATTTAACTTCCTAATCAGGCCGGCAATTGCCAGACTGAGTCGAATGCCTGGGAAATGTCCAACTGCTAAGGAACAATGGCTACTGTTTAGTGATCGGATTATATCAGTTTGGAATTTCAGGAGAGGGTCATGTGCTGAGCGAGAAGCTCTAAATCCAAATTGGTTATCAGGAATAATGTGGTTTGATTCAAGCACGTTCCTCAGACTGCAGGTCACTATCCCTTCAAAAATATTTCCCAGGACATTTAGGTGAGTGATTGGCCGGTAATGGTTTCTTCTCGCTTGTTTTCGAGTATATGCAGGTCCTGCGTAGTGCACCCCTGTCCAAGTTTGATTGGACTCGAGTCTCAGGCCAAGTTTTTTGTGTTTTGAGTGGTATTGTTGGCCTGACTCCTAAGCATTTTACACACTGGTGAGCAGTTTTTTGTGCTAGATTTCTTTGGCTTTTAAGCCAGAGGGGGTTTCTGATAGATAGATCTATGCCAGATGATGTTTATTTGATATAAAAATTGGGTATTTGCTTTGTTCCGGTAATGTGTATTTTTGTAACCTATCCCCACGCTGAGGAGGTTGTTTGAATCAAAATATGGATGTAGCCTTAACAATCTTTCCTCAAAACAATCCTTTTCTGAGAAATCGGTCTGATGACAGAGTCTATTTTCTGAAAAAACAAAGTTGCTTGAGCAACTTGAAGCAGTGTATGCCATTAGTAATGATGCAGAAACTTTTCCTTTATTAAAAAATTCTGACAGTATATTGCTTCGCTTCAGATTCATCATTTTGGCATTTGCTTCTTTTTCTTCGTTTTACGTCAATAACTTGTTGTGGATTGTTTGTGACGTCTTTCGAAATAGTTAATACTGAGAGTTTTAGCACTTAATTATTATTTATATCATGAATATTCAATTTAGTATAAACTATAATTTGAAATTTGTCTCAATGAAATAACATTAAAATCGCTGAACAAATGGGAGATGTAATTTAAAAATCTACCGCAACTGTGGCAAAAATTTGACTTAAAACTAAGACTGGTTTAATTTACCAATATGCCCTTAATAATTTAAATATTTAATTTAATAAAAAATAATTAGATTAATTTATTTACTGCGCAATCTACTAAGATTTATTGCAGTATCTCGTGGAAATTAATATTAAACCAAATTAAATGCGAGGTACTTAGTAATGACGCTAATAATTAACTCTTTTATTCATAAAAATAATTAATATATGTAGAAAATCAGCAAATGAAGAAGAAAACAAATGTGCTGAATGTTTGAAACAAATAACTCACGTAGTAAGAAGAAAAATATTCATAATAGGACTAGTTCGATGAAATGCAAATACTAGTCTACATGTTTTGTCGATAAACTGAAAAGATGTGAGTATTTGAAACTAATATGTTATATTTTATTAAACGTTTCGATCTGTCTGGTAATCTTGCAAAATTATCCAATTGAATTTGCACACGATGTATATTCATAAGAATTACTTTTGTTTTGTTTAGCTTTTCGATTAGATTAATTTGTAAGATATTGACTTTGAGCTTATTAGGAACAAATAAACACATATATTAAATTAGTTAAATTTAAAACAATAAAGAAACTAATATATTTTAGTAAAACTAATTTTAGATAATTTCTTCAGGAATTTTTCACTGTTTATCCTTCAACGAACGATCGCTTTTAAGTGCAATTTTCTGCATTTTAGTGCGGCAGTAATTATATATTCGTAATTATGTGAATTTGGATGCTGAGTACGGGATTAGGTGTTCTATCTTGCTTCCCGTGCGTAATTCGATACGATTCAAATAGCAAAAATACTATATATATATATATATATATAAAATAAAATAAAATAAAATAAGCATGAGTATTATTTAAAGTTCACTAAATGTACATTTGACCTAAGTATTACAGCCCTCCTGTCGTGAGATGAGCATTAGGCCTTGTACGGGTTGAACGCGGCGGGTGTTCGGAGAGGTCTATTCCTTTCTCGTTCTCTCACTGTCACGATTCGTAAGACGAGACCGCCATCGCAGCCGATCGCACACGTCACAACTGTAACTAATTATAACACTCATTACTGAACTTTATTAATCAATGTTCAATGGCAATCATAATGATTGGTTATGTGGATGTATTCTAGCAAAATGCGGAGATGTAATTTAATGTATTATGTTACTTATATTTACATACATTCAATATAAATTTCAATTTATTTGTTGCTTGAGAGTTATTTATAATTTTATTTATTTATAATTTTATGTTTTAATCTGATTTCTATGATTAGTCTGATTAGTGAAAATAGTACTAATACATGTTTTTTTGTATAATTTATATTTTTTTTATAATTTATACCTGTGGATGTATGGAGATGTTTGAATGATAGTGGAATGGAAGCGTTAGTAAAAGGGATGAACAATACATGGAAAGGAGAGGTATGTGTGCCGGATGAATGGAAGAGAGGTGAAATAGTACCTATGTTTAAAAGAGGGAATCGAATGGATGTAGGCAGTTTTAAAGGGATTATTTGTATCGATGGTTTGTATAGAGTCTATATGAGGGTGATGGATAGGAGATTAGAAGTGGAGCTGTGCGAAATGGAAATTTTATCCGACACTCAAAGTGGTTTTGTCAGGGGTAGAGGAACAGTGGATAACTTAGTAATAATAAACAATGTTATGAATCAAGAAATTGCAAAGAGGAAGAAAATGTATCTGCTGTTCATTGATTTAAAAGCTGCTTTTGATA
>WYDF02280008.1:0-17200 GCA_009867245.2 Adranes taylori | reverse complement strand
AAATATAATCTCTTCTATTTTACCAGTGGCGTACCGAAATAAGTTCTTTCACCAATAAGAAATACAATTTCGTACACATGTGCATATAGTAATGTTATATTATAGCAGTGGCGTAGCCAGGGGGGACGTTGGGGCTGCCGCCCCCCTCAATTCCCTTGCTCATCTAGTTATTATTTCTTCGACATTAATACAATTACTCTCGTACAGTTTTTACACTTGTGCCAAATCGCCCCCCTAGGTAAAATTTCTGAATTCGCCACTGTATTAAAGAATCAAAAATAAACCTACATGTTAATAAAAAACATTATGTGGATTATTTAGTAAATGTATGTTTTGGTTTCGCGTAGATATGTATAATACATAATTTGACTAAGAAATCCTGGTTTTTCCTACCTCAAGAGAATTGGGACTCAAATTATCCGTTTCTGTTGAAATATGCATGAGAACATTGTTAACCTCTATTAATTGATTATTTTTTATCTCTTTGAACTTGTATCGGTAAAGGACCATCCTTAAATTTTCTTAATTGTTTCCACTCGAGAAATTCCTATTTTCTTAATCAGTTTCTCACTAGCTGTATTTAATTTTCGTATTTTGCTTTGAATGTTTACATTTCAATAAACCTTATAAGATATGTTAGCATATTGAAATAATTCGAATAATATTCCGAATCTACTAAAACAGTAAATGTAATGTGAATTGAAACTCGAATACATTTTGACGTAATTCAATGCACATTAATATGATTTCAACTGTAACGCACATAAAAAATGATAGAGAACGTGTAATCCATTCAATTCAAATAGAAATTTAGTTTAGTAGGTATACATGTAATCTACGATGAATCTAAGATCAAAGAATTCTATAATTTACTTACTCAATAGAACAATCATTAATTTAGTTCAAAATCTGTGATGTAGGGAAAGAATCCATTGATCATACGTAATTCTTGTTATGGAGGAGTTGAATGACTTTGATACGTAATAGAGTGATTTTTTGAAGTTCTAAGTGGTGTAACGAATTGACTTTTTACCAAAACATCCACTCAATTTTTCGCTGTCTCCTCATGTATATCTTTGGTGACAGGGACTAGAAATCCCACATTTTCACTTGCTCACGCAACAACATATTCCGCATTTTCAACAACGTATTCCCATATCTTCGACTACTTATTTCACATCTTCGACATCTACTAAATGGGTGGACAATATCCTCATCACCTTTGTTAGTAAGTCGCCATTTGACAATTCAGTCTAAGCAGCATCAACATCGATATATCTGAACCTTGACGAGTCGTGCGAGAAGTATTATAAATGCAAAGATTACAACTACGTATTACAAATATTATGATCAATAAACCTTATTTATTACATTGTTATTGCGTATTATATGTGTTTACTTATAAATATCGATATATGTACTGTTTAATACAATATACCACTTCTTTCCTACTACTTGAGACTCATGTATGAGGATTATACTTATATATAAACGTCTAGCTTTGTCCGTCTGTCTGTCTGTCCGTCCGTCTGTCTGGAACGCTTTTGATACCTATTTTGTCACATTTAGTTTACATTCAATACTAGCAGTGGCGTGCATTTAAATTTTTTTATTTTGTTAGATTATATTATATAACTTAATTTTCTACTTTACTCCGTGTGAATCAATAAAATCCAAAAAACCCATACATTTCAAGATAGACGCATATATCTTGAAACTTATATATAAACGTCTAGCTTTGTTTGTCCGTCTGTCTGGAACGCTTTTGACCCAAGTTGACCCAAATTTCTTTGGGTTACGAAAAACACCGGTAGGAGCCAAATAACCCAAGTTTTTTGGGTTACAAAAAAGTTAGTAGGGGCAAATAACCCAACTCCCATGGGTTAAAAAAAGTTAGGGGTCAAATAACCCAACTTCTTTGGGTTATGGAAAAATGAAGGTAGGGTAGAGGGCAAATAACATAAGTCTTTTGGGTTACGAAAAAAGTCATCAGGGGTCAATTAACCCAACTCATTTGGGTAAATAAAATATGACCTGGTATTGGATAGTCGTTTTACGACGGGTTATCATCTAGTATGTTATAAAGAAATAAGAAAAGCGTGGTTATACGAAGAGAATCATAACATAATCACGATCCTGCTTTTTCAAGAATAAATTCTGTAACATTTTTCTTTTCTTCTTCGAGAATAATTTCTGCTTCATTGTCAGAATTATCTTTGTCTTCTTCATCGAAATTACGTTTCATTTGTATCAACATCTGTAGCAAATTGATCGTCTTCAAGTGATTCTATATCTGAAAAATTTCCAGTATAAAATTGCAAATCATCCTTTGTCCATTTTCATTTCGCATCCAAAAATACCATTGGAATAACTTTCTACCACCAAAAAATTCCAGAGGGATAATAATGTCCCGCAATTTTTTAATTTGTAAAAACTTAGAACCGTAAATAGTTTCTAAAGTATAGCATCAAAACTGACATGTAATATTGACTTATCTCATTTTACTTTACATAAAACACACAAGAATTTTTTACGTATAACTGCAACCAACTGAAAAATCGACTGAAGAAACGTCAAATTTTTGGTTAATTGGTGCTAATTTCGAAAATTGTAAATGATAAGGAAATTATAATTAATAATTAGTTTGAATATAATGAATAATTATAAAAGTATGTACAATTAATAATTAGTTGAAAAATTGAGGCAGGGTGGACCCGTGTTTCTGGCCTAGAGATGTAGTCTTTATTAGCACCCTCTCTTTCCAACTATAGGCGCAATGTATCATTGCATCGAATTGCGATTCCGAAACTTAACAAGTACGCTGTATATGCCTCTGTAACCAAATTATTATAATTTCCTTCTTGAATGAAGTGTATGTAAATTTGCATATATTAAGATGTTCAATTTCTATTTATTCCCTGTATACTGCATTTGACATAATGCATTGCACCAGCTGTGTTGGACGAAATAGCACCTTACAAATTGGGATGAACTATTAAACAGCTGATGCAATGCATTATATCAAATGCAGTACACAGCAAATAAATAGAAATTTAACATCTTAATATATGCAAATTTACATACAGTTTGCATTCAAGAACGAAATTATAATAATTTGATTACAGAAGCATATATAGCGTACTTGTTAAGTATCGGATTCGCAATTCGATGCAATGATACATTGCACCTATAATTGGAAAGAGAGGGTGTCGATAAAGGCTACACCACTATGCCAGAAACAGGTGTCCACCCTGCTTCAATTTTCAAACTAATTATCATTTCCTTATCATTTACAATTTTCGAATAAAAATCTGTCTTACTGCAAATAGTAAACACTACTTACTTTCTTCAGTCCAATTTTAGGTTATAAAAGTACAATTAATGCCACCAACAAAAACTCGTACAACATATACAACATATACCAACATATACCAACATATACCTAGAGCACCACTTTAAGTAGTTGTATGCATTTTCGGGTTGAAGTTATCACAGTAGAATACAATAAACATGTGGGACACTCTGTGGCCACCAAATATTTCGCTTTTTATGCGAGTTGGAAAAATGAACTTGTATAAGACTAAGAGAGATTAATTTTGCAATTGAATGTACTGAGTTGATTTTGAAGCAATAAATTTTTTTTAGCAACGCCCTGTATATTTTATATATTTTGATAGCCCTTGTGGTTCTCTTTAAAATGATACCTAACATGAAGGGTTGAACTCTTATTGTTTCAAAGATATAGCCCCTAATATATTAACAACTCTGCAATGGTTACCATGGTAACCGAAAGTCAGCATTAAAATACCCATAATTCCTAAACAATCGTAGACAGGATCAAACTTGTAGGAAAAAATATTTTACGTTTTCCTTGCGTGGGTAGTGGTTTTTACACTGTTTTTGTTAAAAAGTCATGTTTATTATTATTATTATTATTATGTAGGATGTTATTACTGTATGTCATAATAATATGTTATTATTATTATTATGTAGGAGGCCGGATCATCACCCCAACCATGTCGACCTAAAAGATCTTGTGCAGCATGCCTCTTCTTGCATAAAATGCTGTAAATTACAGCATTTTATGCATATAGTAAAACAATGCCCCGTAATACAATCCGTATATATGGAAGTTCCTCTTTGTGGAGATTGAATATTTTAATATTTATCTCAGATGTCAGGTCTATAAAGGCCTTTGAGTGTTCTTGACCTGGGACTTTGTTCCAGGATTTAATTCTGGCTTCATATTCCCATTGTCTTAATATCCGCTTCCTGTGTTCTTTATTCTACCACAAGACGGACCGGGGTCTATTAGCTTACTCATTGCCCCTTGCCTGGCTAGCTTGTCCGCTATTTCATTGGCGAATGTGGTGATACCCACTATAACCTTTATGTTTTGCCAGTTCTTTCAGGTGTGTCAGGCTTAGACTCACAGTAGGTTAGAGTCACAGGTTCCAACCTGTAATGCCTTCAGCGCTGCTTGACTATCAGTGTATATATTGATGTTAATCCCTTTCATGCCTTTTTGCATGATTTCTAGAGCACATTTATCAATGGTTACTATTTCAGTCTGTAGGATAGAGATATGTGTACCCTGTGAAATCAATGCATTACACTTAGGGCCATACACTCCAGGCGCTGCTCCACCACTATCCAATTTAGATCTATCTGCATACCATTTCAACGCACCTTTACCATATGAAGGTAAATTTTCCCATACATCCATGGTAATTACAAATGGTTGTTCAAAGTTTAACTTTAGAACTTTAATAGCATGTCTTCCCACCTGCAATTGGTGAGTGGTGCCGCCCCCGATTCTTTGAAGATTTTTAATTCCTGTAAAATTGCGAGTTTCATTCTTGTTGCCCTAGCGATAGCCGTGGTCTTTTAACGCCTTCCTTTTCACTAGTAGGTGCATGGGAAGCAATCCTGTGAGTGCCTCCAATGCAGTAGTGGGAGAGGTAGACATTGATCCAGTTATGCTAAAACATGCAGTTCTTTGCAGTTTTTGTAGTATGCTCTGTGCCTTCTTTTGTTCGCCTTTAGGGCACCATATTAGAGCTCCATACACTATAATGGCTCTTACATTTGCTGTATAGACCCAATATATTTTTTTTGGTTGTAGACCCCCTGTTTAACTCTGACTTCCAAGAGCAGATTTGTTTAAGCGCCGTTGCAGTCAACGTGTTAATCACCTACATCCTCATAAATTTGTGTACGAAGTACTCACTCAACCATCACCTTATTGAGGTTTTTGATTTGAAGTCAGTTTAGTAAGCTTTAATTAGGACCTTCTCTTCTTTGCCTTGTAAATCCATTAGATTGTAATTAAAACTCAATGAGAAATTATTCTTTACATGTCAGAGAAGCAAATACATTTCAAGATTATTAGACAATGATTTATTGCATTTGTATAATCAAAGAATCAATACGTTCTTTATTTTCTAATGAGGGCCACTTCATGTGTTTATTACTAAAAAAATAATTTATGTTTACTCTTCAATAAATACTTTTAACATTGAAACACTTTTATCTTCTGAACACGGAAGTATATGAATCTTTCGTTGGCGATTGTTAATCAAGTAACTACTGCAATAGCTGTAATTAAGAACTAGGTAAAAATAGCTACGAATTTTTAAGCGATTAACACACTTATATAAATATCAGCATTAAACTGAATCTAAAATTATAAAATCTTTTAATTAACGCGAGAATTATCAATTCTTCGAGTTGATTACTAACATCGAACAGTATTATTGTTGTATGAGTAATTTATTGTCGATTATAAATTAATTGTTTTCTGCTTATTATTATTTTTATTATTATACTTATTATCGATGTTAATAATTCTTTTTGTGTATGTTGTGTGAGAAAAAATACGTTAAAAATAAGTTTTAATTGAATAACAATGAGTTTGATGGAGAATACCACACATTTAGTTTGATGAGCAACGTTTGAAAAATGTTTCTTGGAATCATTCACAAGAACATATACGATGTATGATCAAATAATACGCGGAATTATCATTTTTCTCGAATAATCTTTATTTATTCCTTAATGTTCATATTTCCCCCTTCAATGTTATCCCAATTGGACATAATACACTTCTTCCAGTATTTTTTCCACTCTTTGAAGCTAGATTGAAATTCAGTGTTTGATATGGCTCTTATATCGGCAAAACGTTGTAATTTCATTGTCTTTGTCATCTTCGGGAATAGGAAAACGTCACAAGGTTGCATGCCATATGAATACGGAGGATGCGGAATCATAACACTGCTTCACGTAAACGGCGTAAAACTTGTAGCTAATACTCTGTAGTAACCGTACGACCTGGTGGCAAGAACTCATGGCACACTGTGCACATTGATGTAGAAGAAAACAGTGAGTAGAACCTTCACACTCGGCTATTTTATGAAATACTACAGAATATACATTTTTATGTCCTACATAGCGTAACGGATTTTCTAAGATATTTTCATAAATACCTCGGAAAATTCATTTTCGGGATCGTACATGGCGAACAAAATGTTCTGATATGATTTGAAAATACTTCAGAAAATCCATTTTTGCGATCAATTCTAGTAGTCATCTCTATTTAGCGGCAAATAAACGTATCTGGGTTTTATCAATTAGTGCAGTTCTTAAAAAAATTTGCCCGTTCTAAATTTTTCTCAAATTTTGATGTCTAGCATCTTTTCTTAACCAAAGATTCTCCTGTTTGGTCTTCAATGTTCTGGCTCGTTTATGATTAAAATTTGATCATTGACTTTATAGTACTTTCGCAAGTCTGTAACAGACAGCAGACTTACTAGGCAAATTGCTTCCATTGTATCAGTTAGAGACTGCCTATGAGCACGTATACAGGCTGGGGCAATAGCACGTCCGTTTCCAATGACTCTGTGTGTATGATAGGTAACAATTTGAAATTTTAGGGATGCTATTATTTGATTTCAAACTCTTGGCTATCCTCTAACATCTGTAGAATTATAAAAGTAATCTGTTCAGTGGTTCTCAAGATACAATTGTTTTTGTAAAAAAATTGAAAATTTCCTATTTTAAATTAGAACCACGCTGTGGGCCACAAACAAATGTGATTGGATATTAGTTTAACGTATTTTTGAAGGACGCATTTCTATGCGATTCTTTTAGATTTTGACCGCATCAAGCTACTATTTCCATCGATCGTGTAACTAACCAGCATTTAGAAATCACCACTACTTGCATTTCACTAGATAACCGTCAACAAAATAATGCAACTTTGATCCTTAAATTATCTTAACGTATCAGGAAGAAACTTTTAATTGGTCGGAAGTATAACCTTCCTAAACATTTCGTAGTAGAGCCTTCTTTCAAACTCCGCCTTTTATGCGGCTGACGCCGTGGAAAGCAATCGGTTTAGGCAATACGCCACAGCTTAGCCTATCCATTAGGAGCAGCTTCCTTCCTAGAAAATTCGCATAAAGGACCCATCCAGGACAGTGATCCTCAGACGCAATTTTTGAGTTGTTGTGTTTGGATGTGCTGCGAGAACCAAAACGCGCTAGTCCAAAGCTTTAATTCTGAAATAAGACCTAGTCAATTTCTTTTGGGCAGCGAGAACTAGCGCAACCAGTATTGATCTGATCTTAAAGCGCTATAGTAAAATTTCAAATATTCAATAAACATATTAAATCGACGAATAAAATAAGTAAAAATAAAATTCTACAACAATAAAATTCAACTTTTACGAAACTTCTACTAAACAAAAAAAAAGTGTAAGTATCCGACGACATATCTTCTGCTGAATCTTTCGATTCCCAAATAATTATCACTCTCTACTCTTATTCTCATTCTATTTTCCCATTATCCTTCTCATAGATGCAAAATATGGAGAGTAACTCGAGAAGAGACGTTACCTAGAAAGCACCAACCATTCGAGAGTACAAGGACATCACCGAAGCCAATCTAAGTACTTCGGCAGAGGTCAAATTCATTCCGTCAACGCAAATTATTAATCAATATCCACAGTTCTCTTCTTCCATTTTTTTTAATGGAAGAAGAGAACTGGGTCAACCTAACAAATTTTGAATTAGATTTAGAATCAACATTATTGTCAGTCATTTAAAATCGCGCTTCGAGTCATATATTTGTGGTTACAAATACTAGAACAATAAACCAAGCTATTTAAATTTATTATTGATTATAAGAAATGAGAACAAATGAATTCCTAACCCAACCCTGAATCTCATGCAATAGCAAATTATGTTACAAACAGAATCAAATATGAAAAACAATATAGTACAAAGGCGAAAACAAGGGCGAATTAGGCACTAATTCAAATTCCAATTCATTAATTTTGGCATTGCAGACTTGTGGGCAGGTGCATTATCCTGATGGAAATGCACTTTCTTTTTTGCCAAATTAGGCCGTTTCTCTTTGATTTTGTCGCTTAATTGTTGCAACAAATTGGCATAATACTCGCCATTTATTGTTTTCCCCTTTTCTAAGTACTCAATTAAAATAATTCCATGAGAATCCCAACACACAGTTTGCCAAAATCTTTCCTGCTGACAGAACTGTTTTTGCCTTCTTTGGTGCCGGCGAACCTTTATGTGTCCGTTGTTTGGACTGTTCTTTGGTTTCGGGAGTGTAATGGTGGATCCAGGTTTCATCGACTGTTATGAAACGGCATAAAAAGTTCTTCGCATTGATGTGAAAATGTCCCAAAAGGTCGCGAGAAACACTCAGATGATTCAGTTTTTTCTCCGGTATGAGCAACCGCTGCATCCAACGCGCCGAATATTTTTTCATTTCCAATTCTTCTGTTAAAATTCTGTGCACATTGTCATCTGAGATAACCACTATGTCTGCTATCACGCGCACTTTTACTCCACGGTGATCCAAGACGATACGGTGGACTTTTTCAATCATATCCGGGGCAGTAGCAGTTTTTGGACGTCCACTACGGGGTTTATCATTTGTGCTCCTACGACCACGCTTAAATTCGGCAATCCAGTTTTTAATCATTGAAAACGAAGAAACGGATTCCAATAATGTTAAATCCAGCTCTGCTTTTATTTAGGTTGGTGTTAAGCCTTTCAAATGAAAGTACTTTATCACTTCTCTCAACTCAGTTTTTTCCATTGTTTATAAAATCACACAAGACATTCTCTTTGGCGTACTGTCCAAAACAGACTAATTGACAGATTGCTCTGTTTGTCATATTGAACCTATTAAAGGATGATTCTACAGAATGATAAAGAAGATTCCTACAAATTCGCGCCATTTCTGTGTTAGGCCACGTAGTTAGCGAACAATCCTCGTATATTTCTTTCATTGACAGTTGAAATACTCATTTATTTTTCTACAACATTCAAAATGAATTCAAATATTAATATTCTAGGAACCTAAAGGCTTTGTGTTATGCACATGTGAATTAAAAAGTATCAAATTTCACCTTTGTTAAGAGGAATCTATCACCTACAAAGTGGTAAAGTCTTCCGCTTGAAAATATATTTTTGTTCCACTGGCAGCGTAAAACTATTCAGCATAGCCAACCACATTTATTTCTGCTATCAAATTATTCAATCATTTTTATCATATAATTACATTCAACTTTAATTAATTACATTAATTACTTATTCAATACAATCAAAATTCTTCAACTATTGTTTTTTTATTTTGTTATTTGTGCCACATTACGTATAGTGTTAATTTGTGTATATTCGTTTAATAGACTGTTATAAATAAAAGAAACTTTTAGTTATTATTAATAATTAGTGTTATATAATATATAAACTATCTATGTTTCAGTAATAAATAATTTAACTTTGTGTAGTGCAAAATTTTTAAAGGGTAGTGCATACCGCAACATCGATAATAATATCATGGTAAAATTTGTTATTAAAATCCAAGGCTGGATAACAAGAACAAGTTGACAAGTTTACAGGTAACTAACGGGTGTTTCAATAGTTTGGACAGATGTTAAATGTGAACGGAGCTTAAACGTCAATGGTTTTTTGAGGTTAAGTTCTTGTTTTGACATCTTCAGTCGTTTACAAATTGAATCATGAAAAAGTTGAGCATTGAACAACGTGTTAAAGTTATTGAAGCCTATTACGAAAATGGACGTTTAAATAAAAGTGCATTTTGGGCTCTTCGTGATTTTTTCGGCCCACATAATCGACCAGCCGAAAGTGCTATTGGCAAAATTGTGAAGAAATTCCAAGAAACTGGGTCTGTTGCACTTGCTAAGAACCCAGTACGTGCTCATGCAGGACGCTCAGCAGAAAACATTGCTGTCGTAATGGAGAATGTAACCGAATGCCCAAACACCTGGATTCGACCTCAGAATCCAGGTGTTTGGGCAATTCCTGGAGCACAGGAATTGCACTTGTCCACGGTCACTTTGCATTTGATATTGACGGAAGATCTGTTTTTGCACGCGTACAAAATTCAATTAACGCAGGAACTTAATCCGACGGACCATTTAAAGTGCCGTACATTTGCCGATTGGATACATGAACAAAGACGAGTATATAACGAATTTTCCACCAAAATCTTCTTCAGCGACGAAGCCCATTTCCATCTGAATGGCTATGTCAACAAGCAGAATTGCAGAATATGGGCTGATCCAAGGGCAATTGTCGAAACACCAATGCATCCACTAAAAGTCACTGTGTGGTGTGCATTTTTTGCTGGAGGAATCTTTGGACCATATTTTTTTGAAAGTGATGCTGGGAATTCGGACACAGTGAATGGCGAGCGCTACCGCGTAATGTTCACAAACTTTTTGTAGCCAATATTGAAAGATTATGATATCGATGATATGTGGGTTCAACAAGATAGCGCCAAATGCCACACAGCCCACGCCACAATGGTTCTCCTGCATGAGAAGTTTCCTGTACGAATTATCTCCCGAAACAGTGAAGTCAATTGGCGACCGAGATCTTGCGATTTGATACAGCCAGACTTCTTTCTTTGGGTCTATCTGAAGAGTAAAGTCATCGAGGAACAATTATGCCGAGATGTTGAAAATTTTTGATAAGCGGATCGGCGTGTGCCGCAGGAGCCATGACGAACATTTGGCAAAATTCGTCATGGCAACATTTGGCAGACATTATCTTTCACAATTAATTGTAATGGATCAAATATCATTTTTCATTACAGAAATCTTCATTTTTATACACCACTGATTTTTAATTAACGTTTAACATCGATCCGTTTTGTTGTAACACCCGTTAGTTAAAGCATATCATTTATGTTTGTTTTTATTTATTTTCCTATTAGTTAATAAACATTGTATGACGTATTGGTATCGCGTTAAAATATGTAGATATGCCTATGACTATGTGTACAAAATTTATATTTGCTTCAATTATTTAACTCTATGGAGACTAAAAGGAAATAGAGATGAGAGGTGAGGGAGAAAGGGAAACAAATTAAGAGGGAAAATATGGAGGAGATAGATACGTATGGAATGGAGAGGGTTAAAAGAGATGATAGAACGATTACAGAAAGTAGGATGGGAACTTGGGGGGGAATGAATTGTATAGAAGAGGTTACTGAGGTGGTTGAACAGATATCAGATAGGAGGAATACGAGGAAACGGGGGAAATGTATTAGGGATGAATATGTCGAATTGGATGAAGAATGGTTAAAGAAAAAAAGGAAGGTGAGGGAAAAAGCAGGAAAGTGAAGGAAGGTCAGGCGGATTGGGGGGAATATCAATGTGTCAGAGGAGAGTGGTTAGAGGAGGAGAACAAGGGAGAACATAGGAAAAGGGAAGTATGGAAATACATGAGAACAAGTGGAATAGTAGGAAGGAAAAAAGTAAGGTGTAATTTAAATATAGGTGACTGGGAGGAGAAGTGTAGGAAAGAATGGTTTGTGGAAGAGAACCGGAGATATGAAGTTGGGGCAGAGAAAAGGGAGTTCGTGGAGATGGGCGAGAACGAATATGAAAAAATATGGAGCAGTAGTGCCGAATAGAGTGGATATATGGAAATCTGTGGATGAGAATAGGTTGTGTGCGCTAGAAAGGGTTGATGAACAGGATATGGAAAGGTGAAGAAAGAGTGCCAGAAGAATGAAAAAAATTGTCGCAGGATCAAAATCATGTCCCGAGCTTAAAATCTAATTTAATGTTTAGTTCTTTTTAAAGAGCCAAACATTAAATTAGGTTTAAAAACTTCTAAACCGTTTTATGATGGGTCTAACTCTTATCGTTTCAAAGATATGACACTTAATGTCTGTCCCCACTGCAACAGACATTCAACAGTCTAATATACATGTAAGGCACATATATCCAAAGTTGCAGGAAAAAATATTTTAGGTTGTGTGAGACCTGTAAAACTATAAGCAATGAAACTTATATTGCAATTGAATAAACGTTCTCAGTGGCGAGTGCACATTATAATTTTGCGAGGAGTTCAAAATGATTATTTTATTCAGACATTCAGTTTAAAAACTAGAAAACTGGAATATTGATCGCGTATAGTATCTTGTATTTTGTGTCGAAAGAAATTAGTACCATGCCTGAAACTGGTGTAGAACGCCACGTTGCCAAGTTTAAATTTTTATAAACTTTTCGAAATATCTCAGGAACTATAAAAGATAGGACACTTGAATAAACTTTATTCTATAGGCTACCAAAAGCCCGTTCAATTTTATTTGAAACATTTTTGTCTAAAATTACAAACTAAGATATATACAGGGTGTTTTTTGTTTTGTTAACTTTGCGATCGATTTTCTCGAAAACGGCTATTGTACTACATTAATTATCTCAGTTTCTATGAAAGTTAAAAAAATAAAACTTGGAGAACATGCGTAAGACTCAGGTACCTCAATTTTGCGGAAAACAGCCACAGGAAAAAGTGACTGAAAAACGGCAACAAGCCGCGCCAAAGCCGTAGTCTAATATGGGGACCAGAGAATTAACGGGTAAGCGAATTCATGCATAGACGAATTCAGAAGGCCAAGGCAGACTGGTACTGGCGCCAGACTGCTCTTTTAGAAATTAGTTGTAAAGAGAATCAATAGCGATTGAAGGCCATGGCAAATGGGACAGCCTAGCTGTCCGCGCCGTAGGCAAATACTGGGAACAAATGAGTCAAGAGCGGTACGGCCGTAGGCGGCGGCAAGCAAAGCGGACAGCGAAACTGTCTGCGCGGTATACAAATATGAGGACCGGGGATTCATAAGTAGGCGATTTATAGAGTTGGAGATTTATAGGTTAGACTAATTTTGATTAGTTTACCCTAAACAACTATTGTGCAAATTAAATTTAATAGACAAGTTATAAGGTGACAGTCAAAATTAAAAGATTCAACTTTTGTATTATGCAAGATAAAACAAAATGTAGGCCTTCCAGTATATGAAAGATGGAGTGGCGATACGTCCACGAATTTTTTTATATGGATTTATCCAAAACTTCTTTAGAATTTTTAAAAAGTTGCTTAAATTACTTATGAGGTTATTAGATTACTTTTTATGTTAAAATTAGAAACAAAACGTTTAAGATTCTTGTATGTTTGGATATATCTAAGAAATATAATATAATATAATACAAATTCCAAATATTATAGAATCAATAGTGCTGAACTTTCAAGTCTGAATAATTTTAAATCATATTTATAAATGTTATCGAACAGTTTTTATTTATAACTGCGTATAATTACTGCACTTGCGTTCGGAATTTTGAATTATTTATAGCTTACAGGTGTAGATTTTTATTACGGAAATTTGCCTCTAGAATTATATGCTTTAAACAGTGTAGTGCTACAATTTTTTCTTTTAAAATACGTAAAGGACTGACTTCATTTTTTTTTGCATTGGTTGTAAGGAAGAACGGTAGTTGATAGAACCACCAATTGATATCATTTCCTACGTATTATATATCTGTAATGTTATTCTTCCTATTCGGTCACCCGTTTCGGGCATCGTGCCATCATGATCTGTGATCTGTGATGTCCTTCCATATCCGCCTGTCATCAGCGGCTCTAAAGCATTCATTGAATGATATTCCGGTTTCCTTGACAATGAGGTCTACATATCTGACTCGTGATCTTCCTCGGTTCCTTGCACCTTTCCCTGTATAGTAAGTTTCTGCAGTCCGTTTCTTTGGACGACATGTCCAAAAAAGGATCTTATTCCCTCAGAGACGATGATGCGCAACTTTTTTTGATCTTTAGTTGGTTTAAAATTGACTCATTCGTTATTCTTTGTGTCCATGATATGCGTAACATCTTCCGCCAGCAGCCCATTTCAAAAGAATCGATAGCGCATTTGTCTGTTTTCTTGAGTGTCCAGCACTCCGATGCATATAGGAAAATTGAGAATACTAAAGTTTTGACGAATCTAATTTTGGTGGACAGGGCTATATCACGACTCTTCCAGATCCCATCTAACTTAGTCATGGCTTCTTGGCAACTACTGATCGCTTTTTGATTTCGGGTGTGCATTCTCCTATATTCGTTATAAGAGATCCAAGATACACGAATTGATTAACCGCAGCTATACCTTTTATATCCTTAATTTCTGGGCTGTTGTTTCTTGGTCGGTCGATAATCATTATCTTTGTCTTTGATCTGTTAATGGTTAACCCTGCCCCCTGACTGGCCGTCTCGACTCTCTGTAACAGTTCCATCAGTTGTTGCTCGTTGCTTGCAAACAACGTAGTATCGTCAGCATACCCAAGATTATTGATTGTCCTGCCGCGCACAGTGAAGCCTCCTTCCCAGCCTTCTGTGGCTTTACGAAAAATACATTCGCCATAAATGTTGAACAGAAGTGGACTTTCAACACAACCCTGCCTCACTCCCTTGCCAACGTCGAAAGATTCTGTCAGTTCCCCATTTACTCTGACGTTTAGCAAGGTATTCTGGAGTGCCCATTTCGAGAAGTTACTCCCACATGTCCTACCATCTGACACAGTCAAAGGCTATGTAGTCTATGAAACACACATAGGTCGCGACATTAAATTCTCGAAATTTTTCTATTATTTGTCTTATATTAAGGATTTGCTCTCTGGTGCCGCGACCAGGAACAAAGCCGGCTTGTTCTTCAGATATCTCGGGCAGCAGGCGGGTCTTGAGTCTTTCTAAAATCACCTGCAGCGTCACCTTACTCGCATGCAATATTAAGACAATTGTGCGATAGTTTTCGCTAACTTCTCTGGACCCTTTTTTGTGTAGTAGTGGTATATACACGGATGTTGTCTACTCATCTGGCCATGTACACGTATCCCAAATGCTCTGACACAGTTCATGAATGCTCTGTTTTATGCCTGTCGCCTCTGTAGCGGTAATCATTTCAAGTGTAATATCGACGCCCGGGGATTTATATGTTTTTAGTTTGTTAAGGGCTGCTTTAACTTCTGCTCTTAAGATGCATGGTTCAGGATCAAAGACATTTGCTGTCAGTATGATTTCCATCGTTCCAATATTTGGTTTGTGCCGGTTACGGTAGTCCCATCTTCTGATCTTCTGCTCTTTTGATTTGGGGTGAATTTCCGCGTTATTTGTTTAATCTTCCTAAACAGATCTCTGATCTCTTTTTGTACTGGTGTGCTTCAATTTCTTGGCATATGTTGTTTAAATATTTGTTTTTGTTGTCTCTACATATTCGTTTGATCTTCTTAGGGAGCATGCTGTATGAGCATGCGGTTATCACGTGTTTTATGCTTTCGCATTTAGAGTTTGGGGTTTCATCGATGTTTCTGGCGATTTCCCGTAGGTTGTTTATGGCTAGATCTTTAAATACGGTGTTGCCTTTTAGTGACCAATTTGGACGTTTAGGTTTCTTGTTCGTTTTAATTTTCAGTTTCATGCGAACTTCTGATGTCAGGAACTGATGATCACTACCGCAATATTTTCCTGGAAAAGTCCTTGCGTCTTTCATCGATGATCTAAAACGGAGTTTTGATTAGTATGATATCAATTTGGTTCCGATATATTTCTCCTGGTGACCTCCACGTGTACAATTGCCTGGGATGATGCTGAAAACCAGTATTTGCAATGAACAGATTATTCTCAGCACAGAAATCTATTAACCGTTCTCCTCTTTGATTTTTCTCGCCTAGACCGTATTTGTCAACAGTATTTCTTATATCATTATCTTCTGCAGTGGACCCAACATTGGCGTTGAAATCCCCGATGGTTAGGGTTAAATCTTTGGATGGTAGTCTCTTGAGCGCATTTCCCAAATCTGCGTACAATGTATCTACATCCTCTTCTGTTGCATGGCTTGCCGGTGCATAGATTTGTATTATGTTAAGGTTCATGGGTCTTGATTCTATAGTTCATGGGTCTATAATTCGGTCACTCACTGCTATGTATATATATATATATATATAGTAAAAGACATATATGCCAAATTTCAAGAAGATTGGTTAATATTTAGAGGTGACACACTTGGATCAGTTTTGTAAGGCAGAAAATACGATTTTTCTATTTTAATTACTTTTATTCGGAAAACTAGGCCTCATATATTTAAAGTAATATTAAAGCTAGACACTAAAATTAAGTAATATGATTAACATAACATGTGTTATATTAATCAACTTTGAACGATGCAATTCCTTCTTTTCTTCGCTTGGTGACGACTTTTCAGTGATGCTCGACTACCCTCAATATGAATTGTTTTTGTTGTTCGTTCCTGACCGATTCGTCAAACTTTTTTATCAGAGCAATTCCTCTTTCTGCGGTATCATTGACTATCTTAAGAGCGTTCACATGGCTTCTTAGAAAATCATTGCAGTATTCGGTCACGTCGTGGATCCCAAACAATTCAGGTCTTTGTGTTATTAATAAAGAAATGGCTCAGGCCTTTGCCTTCAAAAACTACATAAGTTCTTACCCTTTAATAGTTTCAATTTCTTTGTCTTTGCAGGTTGGGTTTCTAGATTTCTAATCAGATCAGATTTTCAGATTCAGATTTTCAGAATCAGATTTTCCTTATTAGCCTGAGTAATACGTTCGTCAAAAAAAAGCCAATCCTACGTTTGTTTCTGACAGATACCAAAAGTGTCTTTTAGCAACTGCGAGAGCACTTTGTTTCACGTCTACATCTGGGTAACTGCGCAGAAGATATAGTATATATATATATATATATATATATATATATATATGCGAACATATATGAGGCTGACAAAATGTGCAACCCGTATCATACCTTTCAATTTTCGTTGAGGAATATTCAACTGTTTAGTGAAGAGGGCAAT
>WYDF02279997.1:0-17200 GCA_009867245.2 Adranes taylori | reverse complement strand
TTTATTTATTTAATTAGAAGTTTATTTAATTAAAATGAAGAATGTAAGTAGTATTTACCTTTACGCAGTAAGACGAAGGGAGGGAAGTCCACCACTGCCGCAAACCATAAAACGCCTATCTTTTCGTGCGTTAGAGTGGGAATCAGATGAGGAAAAGAGATTTCGATGTGCTTTCTTTTGCTGCTGCTTTTATTTCGGCAGAAGTTTTTCACGTCTTTTGTGTGTTTGCATCGAGTGCAGAATATGAACATACTAAGAGAGAGAAATATATTTTGTTCTATTTTATGGCGCTTCGCTATTCGCGTGCAATTTTTTTTTTATAAAATTTCGCTTCTGGCAATCTACGATTTTGAGTAAACAACTTTTAGTAAAGTTGATGAACTTGCGTTCATTGCCGTCGTTAGAGAGAGATTTTACGGTCTCCGATTTTGGAAAGAAGCAAATCTTAATGAGTTCATTGCCATCATGTTTCCAGTGAACAACTTTTAATGAGTTCAATGAATTTTGAGGCTGTTAATTTAGTTTAACCAGTATTTTTTTATTGCTTGTAAGGAATGTACACGTTTTGAACGCTTTCCACGTAAAAGATACCGCCGCTGTCTCCTTGATTGATCGTTGTCCGCAGTAGAAGGGGGGGATTGCAGCTAGTTTCCCGTATGCACGTAAAATCAGTGTGGAGAACTACCTGTGATAGAATCATAGTATCGGAGAATCTTGGCAAGGATATTATTCGATATTGTTCTTTAAAATTCGCAACGGATGAAAGGACGTTTCTTATTCGAGGAAAATACTCCCTTCTTAAAGATTTTTGCAGAAATTTCGACGAAGCCCTGCCTAGTTACCGCTGTCAACATCAAGAATCCTGCCGACCAAGCCGAACACCAAAAATCTCCAACTTCAAAAAAAAAAACCATACTCAGACCCGTTTCAACAGGACACATTTCGGGTCTTGTTACTGTTAGATTATGATCATGAGCAACTTTCGCACAGTTTTATCAGTAATAATTCTCTAATAAGCAAGCGACATATTCTCGTAGAGAGTTATATTTTGCATTTAAGAATTTGTTTGGCTGCTAAGTAAGCGCCACCAATAAAAATCATTTATTTATGCTTCAAATTAAATTAAATTCACTCAAACAACCAGTAAATTTCTCACAACAAGAATATCAGGTAAACAAGCCTTGCACTCCTGAATATTTCGGCAGAAATCTTTCGATCTCTCAACATCTAATTCTTTAATCTATATTTCTCACTCATTACTCATTTTATAACCGACGCCGAATCTGTGCCAGAGCCATCATCGAATCCTCCGCCGAGCCAAACGGACAATCCATGGACTCCTCCACGTTCCCCACTTCGTCCGACAGCACCGTGAGACAGACGTTTTGTTAACACCGACACCGGGTAACGGATGGTTACATTCAGTCACCCCAGAATAGTATCGCCGGGGCTTCTGGGGTGTTTTTGACGAGATTGCTTAACATCAAAACGCGCCTCACTTTTTCTCAGAAGTCGCAACATCACCAGCTTCAAATCCATGTTCAAAACCGGGTAATATTTTCGTCGTCAATTATTCAGATTACACGGGAACGGTTTTTATTAAGTTTCTTAATACGAAAATATTTATAAAAACTTTTTTATACCCAGAATAAATTCATATACAATATAAATGTTAATTCTAATTTTTAAAATATATTTGTATTTATTCTATTTCGTGATAGATGGCCTTAAGTTTATAGCGAACAATTCGATTTATGTTAAATATGCAATTTATTCATTTATATATAAATGGCCAAACTAACAATATCGTTCATCAATTAGCAATACAATAAAATATATTTATTTAAATAATAATATTTTATTGACGCTGGTTGATACATAATGAGTACATTATATTAAATTTACTTCCTTATTTTTAATAAATTTATTGCTACCGGTTTCGCTTACAGTTTAAGCCTCTTCAGGTTAAAAAAATTTACTTAGGAAATGTAGCACTGAGAAATGATCTGGCAGTTATCTGACAGAAAATAACTGACAGTTGTTAGTTCATAATTTCTCAGTACTATACTTCCGAAGTAAAATTTTTAAATCTGAAGATGCTTATATTGTAAGCGAAGCGATATTGTGAGTTAAAAATTATTAAAATTATCAATAAAAATTAATACATTTAAAATATACATGTGCTTATTGTGTTTTATTTAATTCCTATTTTATTTTTCCGCGAATGGAAGTTTGCGGAATTAGCTAATTTGAAAATATAATTTATGTATTAGAATGCTTGCATCAAATTGTATTTAATTCAAGCCTTTATTTTTCTGTACATGGCAGTAGGAGATCCTATATATTATTTTAAATTTAGACTAAACTGGCCTCTCTGATTCGACAATGTTAGGTTCTACTAACTTGTACAGAGCATTTAGAAAGTTATAGTTAATGTATAATGAAAATCATTGCCTGTTTAATTCATTATATGCGGCACTAAACGAAACACAATAAAAAATATTACAGACTGATTAATTGTCGTAAAACTTTTTGCCCACTTCAGTCGTGGTTCGCTGTGAGAGAATTTCTATTTGATAACCCTATTTAAACACAAATTGTTGAAATTTCTGGACCATTGAATGGATCACTTTAAATTTATTACGTAAAGCGAGCTTAATACACTCAATGCCTTAAAAATATAATATTTCAAAAATATTTTAAAGAAATAATTAATTCAATTTAAATAAATAAATATTCATACAAGAGAATGCCACCGCGTAAGTTTAGTCAAGCTTAAGGGAAAATTGCGAGATAAACAAAACATCGTAGTGTCCAAATGCATATCAAAAAAGCAACTTTATCTTTATTAATGAAAATCAACAAATATATACAGAATAGAAACTTGAATAACGTGATTCCTTTAAGCATAGAAAGGGCACACGTTTTGTGTGTTTAATATAAGAATATAAGTTTAAACATTTTGAAAAGTATACATTCTTTTAACATATGGCTTTGAACCATACACCAAATATATTCTGATATATATTAAATGAACATAATAAAACGTATGTAGAACGCAAACAATTCATAACATTGCTTGCTGAATAGATAAATATTAACTTACATATGTATAATGAAACAGATTTGTTTTTTAATTTACACGTGACCTAGAGTAAACTCTTTTGCCATCGTTTGCATGCAAAACAATTATCTTATTAAAACATTTAATTTTTACTATGCATATTTTCTACTAAATAAAACATATTAAATCTTAATTATAAGAGGACTTTTTGAAAAAAATATTATATATGATATTTTCAGTGTTCAATTTGATTGAACATAGACTCTTACAGACATATTTAAATTATTATATCTCTCTGAGAATAAGAATATGTATTAAGTTTGATTGCACACTTGAAATAGTTGATATTTTCATTCACGTATAGCTCAAATATTATACGAAGGCCGTTTCGTATGTTAGTGATATATTTTATCGCCCTTCCAAAAAAATTAATGATATAAATTAATTAATTAAACATAAAAATAGATCCATTTTATTAATATTGTCTTAAATTATCTATTTATTTAATTTTTTATTAAGGAAAAATGTGTGTACTGCCCCAAATATTTTGCCGCCCTGGTGCATTGTACTATTTGTAGCCTAGCAGGGAACGGGCTTAATGAAGGCGACAATTAAATTTTCATGGCAGTACATATATTTAAAAATAACAGTTTCCACCATCTCTGATGTATATTAAAATAAAACTTTTTTTTTAGATTTAGTGTAAAGATATTTTAAACTAGATCACTTACCTTTACAGCATACTTATATTTTGCGAATCGAAGGTTATCCTTTCCATTCAAACTTCGACTTTGGAATCGAGTGTTAAACAAACTTTAGTTCATAAAAGTTACGAAGTAGTTCGAAGAAGAGAAATCAATAACGGAAGAATTACAATTAATATTTTATCGGATTTATTGTTATTTGTCACGCCTCTAGCCTTTTCTCGTCAATTTGAATAAATAGGTGACATGTGCAATTTTGCAGAGACCATTCTGAACAAGTATGCAGCTTTGTAAATGCTTTTATTCACCTTGTTGACTCGATGACAGCGGTCAAAGTTTGTTTTGACAGTGCCTAATGATACGAAGTACCGGTACTAATGGAGTAACTTTTTTAGAAAGGCCGGTGTTAGACAATAGAAACACACTGCTTGACATATAAGTTAGAAATCTCGTCTTTATTATAAAATTCAGTCTATATATATATATATATATATATATATATATATATATGAAATTCTATGGTATAGTTATTGTAATATAAATAAATAGTTTCTGCATGTACTATCATCAATGTATTTACTTGGCGTTTTGAAACAATTTGACCTTTAAACATACATGTTGCATTCAGTTGGTTCTCATTATTATTTAATTTCTTCATCAATAACACTTTTGTGTTGTAGCGTGTTAAGAATTGAACCACGTTTTTACAATGGACTTTTCTACGCATAAAATGAAAACTAGTATTATACTATTTTATTACCTATCTTATTATTAACGCTGGTAGATTAAATATATGTATTTTAAAGATCTTTATTACAAAAATGTTTGCTTAACTATTTTTCAGTGTCCTGAAATGGACACATTGGTTTTTGTATTTGGAGAACACAATGAGCATACAGTTATACAAATCTATATCTATTTTTAATTGTAGGTACTAACCATTCTTCATTTCATCAGAAAATCTCCTGACGAAAAATTTTGCGTTTTAATACAAACAGTTCAAAGTTTGATTTATCTGCCCATATTATTAATTGGCCTTAGCAAAAGGCTTACGCGCAGCAACTTACTTGTCCATGTAAAACAAATTTCTTCCGCCGATTTTTAAAAGTTGCGAACGATATGTTTTTCCAAGTGGAAATTTAAACGTAAATGTATTGTTTGTATATGAATCCAATTCATTAAGTAGCAATAGCTAATTTGCTTGCTTAATTGATGCCTAACAAGTGATTTCTTAACATGTTTTGAATTTGATTGGCTCATCAGATGTTTTTAGTCTCGACGAAGTTAGATACCAGATTTACAGAACATTTACCAGATTTACAGGGTTTCCTTCTCTGTATCAAACTGCTTCAAATCTAATTTTAATTTATTGGTTCGTAAAAAATAGTATAGGATCCCTTATCGTCCAATAAAGCTTACTTAATTTTGTTTACTCATACTCATTTCTAACCAACTCTAATTCGATTGTATATTTGAATACAATTCAAGATTTACGGTGTGGACGTAGCTATTAATTAAATAAAACTCCAGTTTAATATATACATATTTAGGGATAATATGAGTCATGCGGGACAAATCAAGTTTGTTAAATATAAAGGAGCAATAAGGAGCAGCTTTAAAGGAACAATTACGGTCCAGAGCTTTTGATTAAATGATCACACACTTTATGGTAAACACTATTAAAGAAATGAAACGATCAATCAGTTTTAAGATTCTTATTATCAATCAACAAATTATTATTACATTCGTGGCACAATTAAATACAGTAAATGGTTCAAATGGATTTTAGTTTCGATAAATAATAATCAAACACTTCTTAAATGATTTAGTTAGATTCACAACTCTATTCTACTACAAAACAATTAGTTACATTTAATAATTACGAATAACGAATGTCTGCATTTATGTTAGCAGTTTAGTTTCTACATAAAATAATTATAAGTACAACACAGTTATTACTCCAAATTGCATAACTAAATAAATATCTATTGTGCAATAATCAAATCTAACCTTAACTTGTTATTTCTATTTTTTAAATGAATTTACTATTTCTTTTCATACATTAGAAATAAATAGATTGATTGCGAACATTTCTCTAGTCTGAATAATAAAATGATAATAAGTCTTACATATCTCTAACTAAAGTGGACTGATACTTCTTGTCGCATAATTACAAGTGACGGAATAAATACACGAACATGACTACTTTCAATAATAATAAATTGCATCTATGCGTATATATTTTTGTGAAGCCTGAAAAGAGCCCGCAGCCGCAATAAAAAAGAGGGGATTAGCCCCTGCTTGTAAAGTCGTTTGACGGCTTCAACTGTTGGTCTTTCTCTAACTAGTTAACTATCTATTTTTCTCTGGCTTTAAAATCGACGCTTTTCTAGAACAAGCGGGCTGGCCGCTAGTATGTTTTGCGGTTTGAAGACCGAATCGAACCGAAAGACTCCGAAGAGTAGCGATTGTGCATAGTTGTTTATTAGGAGATGAAAGAAAAGTCTTTCAAGAAGCGTCAATTGACGTACGAAATCCTACGATGAATGGGACTGATTAATAGGAACGTATGTCTATATATTAAACGTGGTGTTTAACTATAGTGATTTATACAATGGAATATCAATAATTTAGTGGATTTATTTACTCAAGCGTAGTTTTGGTTTAATATTTAATTTATTAAACCTTTAGACATCGACGCCTTTAGAGTTTTAATTGTGTAGCCATTTCTATCGTTACAATAGGCTTACTTTTGAGGACAACAACTTTTATCTGTGACTATGTGCGCACAGAGCTCAGATCCTATTTATAACTAGCGCAGCAGCTATGTATAAGTATATTAAACCCAAATATAAGGACAATTAATATTTCCACTCAATTACTAGCCGCCCGGGTGCCGTTAATCTCTTGCACCTCCGCTTGCCGCGGTTCTGTTCATAACCTAGATCTTATTGTAGCTGTAATTTCTATATATGATTTATTCTATTATAGTTGTTCCAAAATTCTGAGAAACTACGGAAATTTTCCATTAGTTGCAGCCTTTATTGATTCACGTAAATCATAAACTTCTAACGTAATAGTGACCTCTTACTTGATCGTGTGGATCAGTATGCTTTAATAGATTTTAAAATTGTAGTTATTCCGAGTTATACTATATTCTTTTTTGTCTCACATAAAAAAGTAGTAAGTTATATATTATCCCACTTTTACTTCAGTTTGGATTGTTGCCATTATTCACTTAAGTACAAAGTTAAATCGATTTTCACCGGATGATAGTTTTTTCTCGATAAGTCTTCCTCGCCAATAATCTCACATTGGTTATTGCATTCTGTTTTCTTTTTGTTCTTGTTTCTTTGCTTTTGTTTTTAGGAAACGAGCACTGGTAACATGATAACAAAAGTTAAACTGATATAAAGATTATTTTTACGTTGGTGTATTTATTGTTGTTGTATGTCTTTTAAGTTGCATTCAACTACTTAAGCGAAATCTCTGAATGACTTCTGGAGGGTTTTTGGAAACAAATTTATCGGACTGATAATACTATCGATTGTTCCACTGTAGAGTTAACTCTCGTTGCTCCGAATAGGTCACTTCTTCTGGTTGCTAATGTTTCACACTCACATTCGATTGTTTTCTTCCAGAACATCCTGCACTCGACCTCTGTCTTGTGCAATTCATTTTCATCATACGTTCCCTCAGAGGTGAGTGTCCGTCCTCTTAGTAGACCGGTAATCGTCTGGTTTATCGAATTGTTATCGGTCACCGGTTGCCGATACCAATTCACCGGTTAATAACTTTTTTGAATGCACACATGAGTAAAGCAATTTATATTAATCATCAACCAATTCATTCAAAGAAAGAATATTGCTACGAGACATTATTTAATTCAGTTGAAACTAGCTAGATAAATAAGACAATAATTAATAAGTGATATATAATTAATCTAGTAAATTTACACTGTATAAATAAGAGAATCTACGCTATAACATCGAATAATTGCAGAAAGGTATATAGGTGTATAGACGAAACAAAGTTTATATGTCCAACTTTCCGTTGTTATTCTTTTCGCGCTTGCATAAAGGGATGATGAAATATATAAACACCTGCAGATTTGGCGAGATGTTTGGTCATAATTTATCGCACAAAAAAGTCATTATGTCTAAATAATCAAAATGGTTGATGGTTATTCCTTACACGTGCGTTTATTTCATATTTAAGTGTTTTAAACATTTATTCACACCAATACAATAATTTTATTTTTGATATTTTTAAACAGAATCCATAGTAAATTTTTAAATTAAATGAAAAAAGTCATCTGTCATAAATTTTTATTATAAATTTTATATAAATTTTGAGACTCCCCGGGGGCGCGACCTACACTTTGAGAATCATTATTCTAGATGCCAATTTTGAGGAGAGATTATTTAATAATGTTCTATCTTATTGGCTTCCTAGTTTCAACTGATTTTTTTATGGCGTAACGGACATTTTTTATTTACTTTGAAAAACGTTGCTTTGCTTGAGCTCTAGTTTAAATAAAGTTACGACTACCTTTTTACTTTCATAAGGCGTTTTATGTAAGCCATCAAAATCGCCAACTTGGCTTTTAGCTACGCTAAGGCGATTTTGTACGCCATAAGACGTTTTATGTTCAATATCAAAAGGGTCACCAGCTCAACACCAACCAGACGCATGTTGAAAGTTGTATACTACACTACTGGGCGAGCTAATTCGCGCATTTTGTGAGTATAATTTACAACTAGCGATTAGATCTATCGTCTTGAACAACGAGCAAATTCGAAGACTTACGTACGATTTGTTCGAAATAGCGCACAAAGCATTATCAAATAAAATCAAAATCAAAAAAATCACACAACACATCTGCAGACATTTTTTAATTTCTTATCATTCATTTTTCATATCTTTTTATCGCATCTACATATTTAACTTTCCTTTTTCGCACTAACTGTGCCGTCGATGAGACTAGAGGAGGCCGATGTCAAAGGAAATGGGAGGTACAACATCAAGCCCATCGAACCCATGAGAATGACAACGAGACGACCCCCATAAGAGAGTTCAAATTACGTTGTCTACGGACGCCGCTATATTTTATAGACGTATCTGTAGCAAGCCATCGCCAAACCAACCAAGGGGGCCATAAACTTCACCCTGCTCATCATTGACAACAACAAATCCAGGAAACGTCCCATTGCCGCCGACCTCGGGCAAAGGATGACTGCGCCCTGTCACACGTGAAGACCATCGCCGCCCCCTCCTCCGGTACATTTTGCCATGACACAACGTTTGCCATGGCACATCATTAACAGTGAACAAGAAACACCAGTAGTCAGAATTGCGACATGATTCCCCCCTTCTACCCAATAGCGGACGTTACTAGGCGAATAATACATAGCGCTTTAATGCAATGGACATAACACGTACGGTAAACGACACGTTATACTCCCTATTTCTAACAGTGATAAGCAATTATAGCGTGCAAGCCGCCGGTGTTGTTTATATACATCAGATAGTACGTTCTATCTCAGCGCGTTCAAGTTCCTACTCTCTTGCGAGTGACGTCAGCACATATACAACATATAACGCGCTTAACTTATGTGCATTGTAGAGTGAGATACGGATCGCGTATATGATTGATTTTATTATAAAAAGACCCCAGCAATTTAGTTACAATTTTTAATGCGATTTTATTTTTATCTGTGGTATTAGTGTTGTTTTTTTAGAATTTTGTTACTTCTATTATTTCTACTTGTTTACGCAGTAAACAGTAACTGCTGGAGGAGCTCCAAACATGAAGCCTTGGAATCATCACAATATCATATTTGTTTATTAATGTAATGTAAGATAATTTCAGATGTTTAAATAATTTATCCCATAAAAGTGGATATCATAAGTTCTAACAATCAGAGATATTCTGAGAATGAGAATTAGAATTGTCATGTTCCTGAAATTTTCAACGAACAAAAGAGTACATTCTTTAAGTGCATTTTATTCTGATGGGCATATTTACAGAAATGTACTGTACATTCAATTTCATATTATTTAAACTTCGTATTATTTAACGACAATGTATATTTTAGTAGAAAGCATAGGCCTCACATCCTGTAAATAAAGGCCCGGATTACCAGGAATGGTAATCTTATATTACCATTCCTGGGAAAGGAATATACCCAGAATCATTCAGTTGTGCCCATAAAATTGCTATGTTTGTAATCATTTAATACTATGATACAAAAAGTATTATTTATTGATATAATTTTTAATTGTTAATCATGTTATAAACGAATTATTACATGCATTTAAATTTTATGTGTGTACGACCTTGTACGTTCAGCGTTTCAATAACACATAAGTAACGTAGCTAAGAGCCAAGTAGCAAAGAGTCAAAGATTTAATTAAAAAAGCAGAGTCTTTTTAAATTGTAATAAAACATTATTCGATTTGTACTGAAGGTAACTGAAGCCGAATAGAATAGGCTGCTTGATTATTGGTTCTTTAAATAAATAGCCAGTAAAACTAAATTAAAATTTAATAAACATGTGTTCTAAAGAATTCCTTATTTTACTGTTTATTGTTGTGTATGTGTTTTGTAGCAACCATTTTCATCTGTTATTTTATACGGGGAGGGGGGTTGAGCAGTTTTTAAGATTATTTCAAATAATAGAATTATTCCTGGGAACACTTAGGCTTGCTTCAAATTGTTTTACATAAGAATTGTTACTTGTACTAATAATACTTTGATACAGATATATGGTTTACTTTTTTTATCTAATCTTGAATAAAAGCTTCTCAAAGTAATAATTATGTCCAAATAATATTTTTCAAAATAGCCGCGAGAACTTAATTAATTATTATCCTATGATATGACTTCATACAAATTTGTTATTTGTTTCGTATTTGACCTTGAATAATAACTTACCAAAGTAATAATTTAGTAGTAAGTAACTTAATAATTATTTCAAATTATGATTCAAATATTTTTAAATTAATTATGGTTGTCTTGTTATATGAGGTTTTTACTTATATACACATCCCATGAACTTATTCGTACGTAGATGCTGGCGCTCATCTCGCTAAGTTTTATGGACCTTCTCTTGTCTGGACATATTACACCTCATCGGATTCTATGCTGATCTTCATCGGACTCGCCGCTAGTCAGGGTAATTCAATCTCATTGGACGTAAGGGCTGGTTATCTTGTGAAGAAGTAGCCAACACATCACAAATGTATATGATAATTTAAAGATTTGATTTTGCCTAAATCGTTTAAAACATAATTTACATTCGAAATTCTTCATCTTTCCCCATTCATTTCGGACTACGTTTGTAGAAATATGATTTGAAACCTTTGAAGCACGAAATCTGTTGGTGATAATTTCGATTCATAACTAGAATCATGTTACTCAAATTTTTAATTCAATGAAGTGTTAGTAATTAATTACATGTTAGTATTTAGTTTTGTCGATTTGTAAAAAATCAAAAAATCAGAGTGGGAGCCATTTCAAGGTGGCGTATATCAATGGCCAACTAAAATCCATATTCGTTTCGTGTTTATTTGGCCAGTACAATTGACCGCCAGCTTCATTTCTTTGCATATCTATAAAAAGAAAAATAAGCATTTGGCGCTTTGTATACGCGACCATAGATTTTAGTTGGCCATAGTATGAAAAGGTAATGGTACATATATGAAAAATATAAACCCTTTCAAATTTGTAACATCCTTCGACGTATTTTTAATTGCGAAATATACAAACTAAATTCATGTTACAGAACCAAATCCAGGACTAATGTCCACTTGACATTGCGACTGTTCGTCGCTTAACCAACATTAAAATTTCTCGTAGAGCAAAGAATAGATGATAACTTGAGCGAGCTTTGATTGAGAGTGACTTCCTGCTGGTTTTCTAGTATCTATAACCTTCAAAGCGCAGCTGGTCGGCAATAAATACAATTTAGCTAAATAAGTGTAGGCGGGCGGGTTTAGTGTTATATGGGTAATTCAAAATGCGTTCACTGTTAGACTAACGGTACTTTTAAATCTTGCTTGCTTTAACAAAGTCACGTTTCGAATGGTAACAACAATGCAACCAATCTTTTCGTGCTATGTGTTGCGTATATTTTTTAAGTAAAAATTCTTAAATCTAATTACTTTTGTCCACATGTGTTTCTGATTATCTTCCAGTTCCTGTAATTAACTGTAGAACTAATTAAGTGATGAACTGATTGAATGTCATCACTATACTAGTTTATATAGTATCTTTTTATAGTAAATGATGGAGTTTTGGATACACCTAACTTTTTCTGTTTAATATTTCTTGTTAGAAAAAATGGTTGCAATATTAATTCACCATTTCCAATGTATTCAATTCTCATAAATGCACGCTACTATTACTGAGATGAGATGTTTTTGTTTGAAATTTGCTTCGTAGATACTAGTAAATTACATTCCAGTGAACTTTGAATCTAGGAAAATTGGTTTTGATAAATTGCGTGTCTAGTACAAGTTATTCATTAAGTCAATTACGTATAACTAACTTAAAATGGAAGCTTCCATTATTCAAACACACTTCAAGGCATATGTAGTTAATGTGCTTATGTTTTTCGAGAAAGTAGGGTGTACTTTGTCCTTTGCAAAAATTATGATAGTTTTTCTAATTTAAATTAGAAAATCTTGATTATCCTTCCTTTCTTTTTCATTTCATGTTACGAACGATTTCGTTTATTTTCGAGACATCATCAGGTAATTTCAAAGATATAACAAATACTTATAAGAAGATTACATTATTTGCGTTATTGTAAAACGAATAATGTTTTGTTTTGTGCTTATTAGGTTGTTTCGTGTCGGTGATAGCATTCAACTGAAGTTTGTTTGACGGGTATTTATTGGTTCGTATTATTGGTGCTTTTGAGTGACATTTTTATATGCCGTATTTAGTCATATCCCCCTGGTGTATTAAAATATTGATTATTGTTTATCTGCTTGTTTATTTATGCTTATTTATTGTCGGTCTATTTCTGCGTATTTTGGCTTATCACCGACTATATGGTTTAACGTTGAGCTTCTGCCATCGACGCTGATAGGTAGGGTATCGGATAATTTCGTCTTGGTAAATTGGTTATTGATTAACTCGTCGTAAAGAGATCTTTATAGTGCGTGCCAACCCGCACACACTGGACCGATAGTTTTACATCTACCCCTATAGATGTGCATGATAATTTATAGTTACCTTCCTCCTATAATTACCGACCTCGTTTCGTGTGTTGTCTAGATTCACTCAACAATACAAACCTTTGTCTACGTTGGGGATCGAACCCGTGACTCTGCAGTGAAAGTCATGCATCTTATCCACATCGCTACGTCGTCGGCCAGTTTTTTTATTGTTTTATGTGGATGTAAGTGCAGGTTATTATTGACAATGTAGTCAACTTTATATAGTTTATCTTATATTTACAGTTGGTCCATTTAAAATATATTAACCTTTAAAATATATCCACACAGAAATTTTTTATAGGCACTTTATGTAAATTAATTTTAGACACCACTGGATTCAGAATCGGTATAAAAGGAAACACCCAAAATTGTGTTAAATCAGTTCCAGGCTGAAGAGGATGATAAATCCTAAAGCCTCCTTTAAACAAATTCACCAATCTCCCAACAATATACAATCCCAACAGGGAGTGGAGTTTAGTGGGTAAAAATCCCACAGTTTTTGGATGTACCGGGCATCCTTCCTCTTTTGAAGATTCTACACTTCCTACGTAAAACAAAAAAAAAATGCCAAAAAAAATGCCAGTTGCTAAAACGTTTTATCTTTTCTCTTATGCTCAATCTATCTACCCAAGTCCACCATTAGACCTTTTTTGCTCGTGCCCCTCAGACAATTTCATATACCCCTGTATCAGAGGTTGAGAAACGCCTATCTAGAAGAATGCTGCATGCGTACCAAATCTATTTCTCGTTTCTTTCTTATTCTTAGATTCATTAAAATTCGGTTATTTTTTAGAAAGCCGGATATGTTCTAAACATATTAAAGATATATGAAAGAAAAGCAACATCGTACAGTACCGCAATGTATTTGTAAAGAAATAGAAGATTAAAACATGACATTTAAAAATTATGCACTTTAAATACTGATGCTAAGTAGATACCATTTATTTCGCATAGTACTACAGTGTAAACATCATATGAAATTTAAAACCTGAGATGATTTGTTTTAATACTATAACTGCAACAAAAACACGCCTTTAATTCAATTTGATTCGCATGTTTTGTTGATCTTAAGACATATTAAAGAAGATTTATTACGAATTACTGCGAAACAGCAGTTGACAAACTGCGTAATCATATTGCAAACATAAGTATACTTAAGTATAGCTTAAGTCCTCTAAGCTTAACATTTATCAAATATAAAACAAGCACGCAAAAGCTTTCTTAGCGCTTTTAAGCGTGTCGCATTCAAATATTGTAATGTAATGTTAAATTTATCTGAACTATTATTTTTGTTATTTTTATCATAATATATAAACTTAAATCAATAGTCGCACAACTCATCACTACATTTAAATATCTAAAATCTGCTTGGTCAATTAATTTCCCTTTTATTAATCCTACATTTCGGCCTCTTCACATTCAATTTTTTCTTAGCAAGTTGTACACCTCCCATATCCCATTTCTGTTTCTTATTGGCTTCCTAACGTTTTATATCCCTTTGTTATTTTTCATCTACAGCCTAATTTTATTAATAATTTTATTGAAACAAATGTTTATTTTATTTTATTGACAAAGATATGCAAATAGGAGAACGGGAAAGAAAATACAAACAGAATGTATGTGAGGATTATGGGGATTATAAGTTACTGGGAAGGGAGATAAATGAAATAGCTGGATATAAAGTAGAAACTACTGAAGAAAATGTAACGAAAGAATTAAAGAGGATAAAAAAAGATAGGGCTGCTGGTCCTGATAGAGTTCTAGGATGCTTAACATGAGGTACGAATGTGGTGTGGACGGGAAATCAGAGAATGCATGAAAATTAGGAAATGGGCGAAATTGTACCGGTCACTAAAAGAGGCAATAGGATGTATGTAAATAATTATAGGGGAATGACAGTGATGGATGCGCTGTTTACGCTGTATGCGAGAGTATCAATAGGAAATTGGAATGGAAATAGGAGAGTAGATGATTTTAACATTAACGCAAACGAGGTATGTAAAAGGAAGAAATATGGCTAATAATATAGTAACATTAAACTACTAAACTATATGTTCGATTTATTTATGTAAAGTCTGCGTTAAAAACGCTAATAATGACGAAAGTGTGGGATAGAATGAAAGAAGCAGGAATATCTGTAAGGATGTGTACTAGAGTCAGAAGTTTGTATGAAAGGACTAAACTTAAAGGGTGAGTAGAAAATAGTGTGCCAGATTGGTAGAGGGCGTGTTGAAAAATGGGTAGGCCGGGGGGATTTTATTGGGGATTTAATTGGGATTTAATTGGGATTTAATTGGGGATTTTATTGGGAGCATCTGGTCCTTAGGTTATATGGATTATATTGTGTATATAATCCATATACATTATATATGGATTACATGGCGATATATATGGGGATATATATATATGGCGAATAGTAGGGAAGGAATGAAAGAAGTTATTAGATGGTTCGAGGTTAATGCAGAAAAGTCAAAGGTTATAGTTTGTAAGAAGGGGAAGGGGGCAGGGATATAGGAAGGATGAATGTATAATGAATCGTGAAAAAATTGTATGTGTGAATAAGTTATAATATTTAGGGTATATGATGAATGCGAAAGGGACAGGAAAGGACCATGTGATAATGTTAGATAATAAAGCTGAAGTAGTGGAGGAAAAATTGGGATATGTCTGGGAATAGAAATTTGGTGGAAGCATAAGAATGAGCATGCTGATTTTAAAAGTATGTGTGAGAAGCATTATTATGTATGGGGCTGAGGTGTGGTCGGTATAAGAAAACGATGAGCTAGAAATAATAAGAATAAAACGGGTATTAAACGTTGAAAGGTCAACTCCCAGCGAATAATTGTTACAAGAATTGAATGAATGTAAATGTTGGTTATATGATGTAAAGAAGATGCTTAAACATAAAAGGAAAGTAATGATGGACGATGGCGAGAGAATTGTCAAGAAAATATATGAATTATGGATGAATAAATTATATGGATGGATAATTTAATAAATTATATTAAATTATCCGTATATAATTCATTGATAGTTCATACACTTTCTATCATCCCGATAGAAATGAGTGGGTTAGAGAAGAAGGCTGTTGTATGATACGATTGGATTGTCAATGTCGAAGGAATTGTGAGATAGTAGATGAGTAAATGATTAGGGATATAGAATGACAGCAGAGGCAGAAAAGAGTTATATTAAGTAAATATAATAGGAGATATGAATTTTAGATAGGTTGAGGGAATGATGCCTGAGTATTTAAAGAGCTGGATGGAGTATGAAAAGAACAAGAGAATAGCAAAGTTTAGATGTAGAAACGTAGAAAGGGGTAATAACTATTGGATGAATGGTGAAAGAAGTTGTAGATTAAGTGGAAAAGAAAATGAAAAGGAAAGGAGCATTGGGTAAATTCATGTGAGGGTGGACAGATGATGAAAGAATGGAAGCAGGAAACTGGCAGGTACGCAAGGGACGTCAGGTGCAAGATCTATTGTCAAAAAAAAAATTTAATAAAAAAAACGGAAATAGAAAGAATGGAAAGGAAAGAGAAAGACAAAGAAAATAATGCAATAGAAGGAAAGAGAAGGGGTTAAGGTATGGGAAAGGGTTAAGGTTTGAGAAGGGAAAAGGAAAGAGAACGGAAGGGAAGAGAATGCAAGCGTTGTTGTTCCTTATTCCTCCTATGAGGTGTTTTTGTGTTTTTATTTGATTTTGTCTTATTGGGATTTTTTGATTTAGACAAAGGAGGCATTTTCATTAAATCTTATATGAAAGCCTATAAATGACAATAAGTTTGACAACAACTGACAACTGTCTGGAAAAAAGCAAGGGCAGCACGCATGGAGGTATGCATGAAATAAAGAACTCACATTCCCTTTTTAAGTGAATGATGAATTTCATCATCATCATCATCAATCAGCCAAGTTGTGTCGACTGTTGAACATAGGCCTCCCGTAGTCTAGTCCAGCGTCCTCGATCCTGTGCTGGACTCATCCAGTTTGGTTCTATTCTTCTGATATCATCAGTCCACCGTGTAGGTGGGCGACCCCTGTTTCGCAGGGCACCTTGTCGTGGTCTCCATTCTAGGATCAGCTTTGTCCATCGTCTGTTTGTTGTCCTTGCCACTGTCCAGTCCAGTTCCACTTTAACCTTGTTATGCGTTCTATCGCATCAGTCACTCCAGACAGTTGGCGAAGTCTGGTATTAGAAA
>WYDF02279986.1:0-17202 GCA_009867245.2 Adranes taylori | reverse complement strand
GATTTATATTTATATATATATATATATATATATATATATATTTGAAATTAAAAAAAATCATAAACTAATTATGTTTAAAAATAAAATAAAAAAAAAGCATTCAAAAAAGAAATATTAAAAAAAAATTATATCTTAAACATTTAATAATTTAATATTTTTATATCTTCATTATAAAATAACAATTTTATATTACTTAGTAATGATATGTTTTAGGCGTCTCAACGCACTACATATAGAAATACAAATTTATTTTTTGTTAGTATGTTCTACGGACTTCATTTGTATGTTGTTGATTATTCTCAATAAATATTATTTTATTATTATTTGTTACTATTTTTTTCTATTATTTATTATTTTATTAATTTATTTTATTATTAAAATCTTTATGTGACAAAATGTTTGTATTCGAAAACAATTTTACGCAAATATGTGTAAAAAGAGTTTGTGTTAATATCAAATAAGCTAATCTCCAACCAACCAAAATAAAAATACTTTCAACAACTTGGCATAAATATATATAATAAAAAAAATTTTATGTGATACATTTTTTTTAAGTTTGAAATATTTCAGACTAAATATAAATTACCTTTTTAATGTAAATAAAAAACTTATAATTAATGTTTTATAAAAAATTATAAAAAAACTTATAATTAAAAATAAAGTGATTTAAAAAAATTTATACTATAATAATTTGCTTAAATTTATATAGATTAAATATTATATTTTAAAAGAATTATATTTAAAAGTAAATTTCATCTCATAGTAGGTATATTTGAAAGGATATTTTAAACAAAGATATTTAGAAGTTTTTATTTAAAAATTGGCTAATCACTAATTTTCCATAAGAGAAATAACATTACAATCTTGCAAAAAAATATTATAACAAGAATATAAATTAATTATGTTTAAATATGAAAGAAGAAAAAGTATTAATAAAAAAAGATCTATTTTAAAAATTTTTATATTTTAAACATTGAATAATTTTGTATTTTTATATCTTTATTATAATATAAAAATTCCATATATTAATAATGTTTTAGGCGTCTCAATGCACTAAATATAGATTCACAAATGTAAAAGAGTCTTTTTAGTATCACAAAGAAGATTTGTCTTTTGTGGGCTTATCGTAACTTTATTTGTACGTTGTTGATTATACTTATGTTGTTGACATGTTTCGGGAAAACAATCTTCCCATCCTCAGAACTTAATTTCGATCTGAATCACAAGTCACATGTTGTAATCTATTAATTGAACTTTTTGGAATTAATTTTTTAATTATAAAATATAACATTTAAATTTTTTTATAAAAATTGTTATTTCAATAATTTGGAAAATAACATTAGTTTAAGATCAGCTAGTTTTTAGTTTAAGATTTTAATTTCACCTTGGCTCTCCATTGTTGACCTTGGCTTCTTGCCATTGTTGTCGCCTTCAACAATGGTGAGAGTCAAGAGAAAAAGTATTAGAGTCAAGGTCAAAATAAAATGATAAACTAAAACCAAACGAATATAATATTATTTTCCAAATTATGCATAACAATTTTTATAAAAAAATGTTATAATTTATAATTAAAGAATTAATTCCAAAATGTTCAGTTAACAAATTTCAACATGTGACTTGAGATTCAAATCTAAATTAAGTTCTGAGGATGGGAAGATTGTTTTCCCGAAACATGTCAACAACTTAACAATTTAATATTGTTAGTATTGAATTCGTTTACACATCTACAAATCAATTAAATATAGAATTTTTGCAATACTTTCCAGTTTAATTTGTTTCAAACGCTTGGCTTCAATACTGGAACAACTTAATTTTTATTATTATTTCTATTATTTATCATTTCGCATTATTATTTAGTATTATTCATTATTATGTTTCTTTTATTTATTATTATATTAATATTATTCTTTTATTAAAAACTTTATATGGCAAAATTATTGTATTTTAGAACAATTTTACGCAAATATATGTAAAAACCGTTTATGTTAATATCAAATAAATTGGATGTTTCTATAGATTAAAAATTATTATATTTTAAAAGAATTAAATTTTTAAAAGTTTAAAAAAAAATTTCTAGGAGTTAATTTTTAAAGCTTTATGTTGTGAAATTTGGTATGTTGAAAAATCCGACGCAGTTGTATAAAAACATTTTGTTTTAAAATCAGAACGATATGTGTAAAAAGCAAAAAAATATCATCGTCAACGTACAAAAAAATAGCAAGAATTTTATGTTACCTATTGGATCCGGCTCAAGTAGGATAAATAGGCAGGTTAAGAATGCAATTTACTGATTAACTGGAGAAGCTAGGCGAAAGACAGCGGCGGTTTGTAAATCTAGAAATCTGTATTACGGTAATGCAGATAATCAACGTCATTGCTTGCCGGTACTTTACATTCTACGAGATGGTGCTAGTTGTACAGAATATTGTGAATATACCGGTTGATGTAATAAAAAGTATACCTTAGTTATAAGTATATTTCCATTTTGCAATTTCCTTTTATTTTTATAACATAAAAATCACCATAAAGAAGAGCCATTAAAATTATATATATATATATATGTGTCATGAAGGTTAACAGGTATTTTCCAGTTGCCATTCTTTTCCCGCGGAATTCTTGCCATTCCATTGTTTTTCATCTAGACATCTGGCCATTACAATATGCACTAGTTTATCATTTATTTGTAGTGCGTTTAATTTTACTTGCATTTTCGACGTTATACAAAGTGGATCAAAACTTTTTATTATATATAAATTGCATAAATGCAAACATACTTAGAGCTAAAGTATAATTTTTATTCACCATTCGGTATATTCACAATATTCTATAGAACTAGCACCATCTTGTTGAACGTAAAGTACCGGGAAGCAATAACGTAGATTATCAGCATTACGGACATGCAGATTTCTTAGAAATCGCCGCCATTTTGAGTTTAGCGCCTCCCTCCAAGTACTCAATAAATTATATTCTTTACCATCCTATTTATCCTACTTGAGCCGATCCAAATATTCCTTTGCATCATTTTGCAAAAAAAATAGCAATTTGATTTAAATTATGATCAAATTGCAGCAAAAATTCATAAACTCTCTTGCTAGCAAACCTGTTAAATGTGCAAGATTGCATAACAAATAAAATATGCAATAGACAATACGATAGAAACATAGATTTGTGTGGTACATAATAAACTTAAATACAATTAGTAATTGTCAAAAATGTTTATACCTTTATCAAAAACCAGCATCAACATAATAACCAGTGCAATGAAAATAATGCATACCATGTCAACCCAAAAACCAAAACCTCTTGTTGTTGATATATAGATGTACCAAGCTGAACTATGCAAGTTTTGTATTTCGTCAAATTCCTTCGATAAAAGAGTTTCAGTTTCGAACGCTCTTATTGTATTTAAGCCCTCCATTGAGGCAGCTAAATGTGTGTAGATAGGACTTCGAGCTGTAATAAAATTCCCGTATAGAATTTTTGTTTCAATAAATTTTGGAAAACGTATTTTAGTCATTAGATACAATTTGTAAAGTATTTTAGATTTAGTAATATATTTGGTTGGTATTTCAAGGGTGCTTGAACGCTATGAGACTAATATATTCTCCTAGCGTCACAAATTTTTAACTTTCTGTCTGACGATGCCGTTTTTATAGATCCTCCAGTTTTATATAGAGAATGCTCTTAAAATGTTATTGAGGTTATTGTACGAAGATGTTATCGTACTTGTTAGATCACAGTATCTATTTCTATTTGAAATACATACTAAGAAACATTCTAACAATAAAAATGAAAACAATTCTGTATACAATTACAACTGATGGAATCTTTAATGATTCTGAATCAGACAACGAAAAATTTACAAACATTCACTTGGTTGTTGTAACTAGCCTAAGTAGAGATTATCATGAGCCTTGTCGCCATTTGAATTAAATTGAAATAATTACGCATAGCAGCTTGTAATTCAAAGAACGCAAGCACCACAGCAGCACAGTTAATATGTATTACTTGTGATTTAGGAGATACAAACAGAATTTTTAATTTATTGAGTACAATCAGGATACTCACTAACTCCTTCTATTCTTTTCACACTTGTACTTGTTCTTAAAAATACAATTCTCATCACATAAAATAATGCAAATAATCCCAACGATGGCAAAACCAACCATGGTTCCACAGTGCTCGTTAAAACAACCGTCATCAGCAGCAATAGAAATGTTTCTATGACGACCAGAGCAACAAATGGAATATACTCATCAATTTGGCCAATATCTTTGGAAAATCTATTTAAAATTCTTCCTGTCGGATTCGCATTGAAAAATCGCATTTTAGCTTCAGTCAATTTTGTAAAAATCTGATTGTGTAGATTTACTGATGATCTCATCAAGAACCAAATGTAGAATAAGCAATGTGAAATGCACATGATGATTGTACCAACTGTAATTCCGGCATATGCGTATATGATTGTGTAACGACGTTTTTCAGTCTCTGTATGCGTGAGGTTATGTTCAACAAAATCTTGTTCTGAGTTTACCCTAAAAATCACATAAAGCATTTATACTTTCTTTCTAAAATAATAATAAAACTTATGTAAATGTTGTACTTATTTAAAAGATAAATTACAGATGCTATATGGAGAAAAGAGTAGTAATGGCAAATCGATTGTTTAAAATGAGTGAAATATTTGATCAGTCCTTAACTTGGCGGGTATGAGCAATTGAATATACTGAGCTGAATTTGAGCAATAAAAAATCTCAAAAAATTAGTTACGCTCTGTATATTTTATAAACTCTGATAGCCTTTATGATTATCTTTCAAATGATACCAAACATGAGGGGTCCAACTCTAATAGTTTTATGAAAAACATAATAAAATGACTTCCAGTAAATGAAAGATGGCGTGACGGTAGCGTCCACAAATTTTTTATTCTTATAATATAAGTTTAAATTACATTGTACTTATAGTTTTATAGTAAAAGTATTGTCGAACTTTGTTGTTACATAATTAAATTACTACACATTTCGCATATGATAAAATTTTTATTACATATTAGTACGTACCAGTATTTTATGTAGTAATCATTTGCAGCAATGAATCCTTGATTAACAATAAATGCTATACCAACCATGAGCACTATTAAAACAGGCCCACCAGCTCTTAAATACGCCCAATATGTAGCTGCCGTTATTTTGCCACTTTCCATTTTTTCGGCTTCTAGGACGCCACCAGAAGCTGGTTCCTCCATTGGTTCTTCTAACATACTTTCGACCAGTGAATTTTGTCTGGATCTAATTTTCCTTTTTTCGCCTTCAGCTTCCTCCGTACCACTCTGGAATTCCTTCAGAAGTTTAGCAAAATCTAAACCACTTGTCTGTAGAGTTGTATAATCACCTTGGCCAACTGTGTTACCATCTTTAAGGATCAAAATTTGATCTGCATGTTTAAGGTATTGCAACTGATGTGTAACCAATATAACTATTTTATTCTTCAAGAAACCGCGTATGCATTGATTGAAAAGCATTTTACCTACGTTGGTATCAACAGCTGATAAAGGATCATCTAGTAAATAAATATCAGCCTCTTTGTAGACACATCGTGCCAAATTGATACGTGCTTTTTGGCCACCGCTTAAGGAACTACCTTTTTCACCAACAATTGTGCGATCACCATAAGGAAATAATGAAAAGTCTGTTTCCAGTGCGCATACTTTACACACTTGCTTATATCTTTGTTCATCGTAATGGCTTCCAAATAGAATGTTTTGTCTGATCGTGCTTGTGAACAACCAAGGCTCTTGTGATGAGTATGATACTTGACCATTAACTTCTAGTTTGCCTTCGCTAACAGGTAATTCTTTGAGAATAACATTTATCAAACTACTTTTTCCACTTCCCACTGGTCCAATAGCAGCAAAAAGCTGTTTACCTATATCAATATATGAAATTATATATTAAACAAGTTATGATGAGTAAGTTTTGGAAGTGTCTGCAACCAAAAACATTTTTCACACTAGGATTTGAAAAATGCTTTTGTATGTGCGGTTTCAAAGATTACTCCTAAACTACAGATCTCTGATTGGAATGAAATTTAATCCGTAGGTTGTTATGCTATGACTCCGTACATCGTTTCATTACAAGCAATGAGCTATTAATCCGTTAATTCTTATGTGATTTGAAGTTGCCTAGGTTATATCTTATGTTAATTTCTTAATTAGTCTCGTGTATTACGCATACTTAAGTAATTCTTCTATAATATGTATATTAGGTTTTAAATTAGAATACCCGCGGGACGTTAAATGTCCAGATTTAAAATACATCACCATAAAAAGAGAAAAGTCCTGCTTTCTAATCTCTACAAAAATAATGTGCCATAAGAATAATGCTCCAGAAGAATAATTGCAAGACCGCGCCAAGTGCAAGGAATCTGCTAGCTAAGAACGAGCTGCAGCGCTCTGTTAATTTTTCAATAAACAGGAATAGACAAGTATTGTTTTGTCCTTATAAATAAGGACAAAACAATACTTTTATTTTTACCACCAAACGACTGGGATGCATTCCTCTAGGCAAGAAATGGAATAGAGGCAACGAAATACCCGGTTAATCATCTCATCCAATTAGCCTTTTATGTTTACCATCGTACGACTGAAATGCATCCCACAAGAAATGTAATAGACGCATCCACATACTTGATTAATCATATCATCTAAAGGATAAAACGCAATTTTCAACGCAGAACATCATTCGATTTTTAAAACATCACAGGTATTAATCTACTATAGGCAATAATCCACAAACTACCCAAATGAGATAGGATAAATATTTTTGAACTTGAATGATTTTAAAGCATGGGAAGTATTAATCAAAATACTCGCATTCGGAACATTTACAAACGAAAGGACAGTAAATGGATTTTTAACAAAAACAATGGACTTTTAAGAGAACTCTAAATACTTTCCATTGCGCATTTTTATTTCAAATATGCAACGAGATAAATTAGAATGTTGGAGATAATTATAAAAAAACTTTCTTAAAATCTGGGTTTATCTATTAGTATTGTAATTAGAACGCTATTAATAATGTACTTATGATTTGATAAGTATATCAACTTCAGTAAATCTTATAATAAAAAAGATTAACACCAGTAGTCAATATCTACTTATCTAAAACAGTACAATAAGTTTAAATTTCAATGAATTTAGTCATTAATAGGACTACTTCATCTTCAAAATATATAGATATCTAATAAATATTATCTAATTAAAATATAAAATATTTTAGATATTAGAAACTAATGTACCTTTGATGTCACAATTAATATTTTTCAAATTGTTATCCGTTAAATCCAATGTCCATTTGGCACTTACGTTTTCCATAAGAATTTTTGGAATTATTTGTTCCTTTTTAGTTTTTAATAACTGATTGGCATTGATTTCCTGTGGAATTTCATCCAATGATAAAAATTTCTCTAATCGATTTACTGAAACGTTCGTTTCGGCGAGAGATGATATTGACATTGAAAAGAAGTAAGTTATCATGCTTCTGAGAACATTGTAAATTGCTGTAATTTGAAATACTTTCTCAGCAGTTACCTTATTTTCCAACCATAAAACGTAAGTTACTAAACTAACAAAAATTGCTCCACGGGATACGAAATTTTCGAATGAATATGTTAAAGCTAATAGTAGTTTATGTGCTCTGATGGCATGAACTTCTTTTCTATAACAAATAAGAATGTTATTAAAAAATAATAAAAATAAAGAAAAAAGACCAGGGAAATGACATTTCAGACTATATCCATATGTATTGTGTAACCCGTTGAACATTAAGAAGATCATAGACAACTTCTTGATTTTCCCTTCGTTTTTTTTCAAAAATTTATTAATTTATTTCTATATTTAATTTATTTCTATTATTAAATTAATTTATATTGCTTAATTCATCATTTTAATTTTTAATTCTTTATTCTAAAAAAAAAGTTTTTTTAAAGTTCTTTACTATATACAATTTTAAAAGAAACATTTAAAAACTTAAAAAAAAATTTTGAATATTTTTATTTCTAAAAATTTTTATACTTTTTAAAAATTATTTAACATTTTTAAAATTTCAAAAATTAAAAAAAATAAAGCATGTGTCCAAATTAAAAAAAAAATTAAAACAAAACTCAAAAATTTTAATTTTTTAATAATAATAAAATAATTATAATATTTTCTTTTTTACCTTTCTAAATGTTTTTCTACAATATGTTTAATCTAAAAATGTTTTTAACTAAAAAAAAATTTTCGATTCATTAATCACAGAAAATTCTATTTCTATTTTCAATGCATTAATCTAAAAAATCATTTCTATTTTTAATATTTATATGTAATTCATTTCTATTATTTAATTAATTTCATTATTATAATTATTATTAATTCATTCCTATTATTTAATTCATTTTTATAAATATTGGTTTAACTGTTTTATTTTTTATCAGGCAAATAAAAGTTTCAAAAATAATTATGTCGAAAGATATTTCAGTCACAATAAACTAACAAAAATTGAAATTTTCGACTGAATATGTTATGCTAATAATAATTTATGTGCTCTGATGGCGAGAACTTCTTTTCTATAACAAATGAAAATGTAATTTAAAAATAATAATAATAAAGAAAAAGGGCCATGGAAATGACGGCATTTCAGACTATATTCATATGTATTGTTTAACCAGTTCAACATTAGGGAGGTCACAAATAATTTCTTGATTTTCCTCATATATTGGTCTTTTTTCAAAAATTTTACTATTCATTTCTATATTTAATTTATTTCTATTATTCAATTCATTTCTACTGTAGAATTTATTTTAATTTTAAATTGATTATTCTAAAAAAAAAATTGAAAAATAAAAATAAATAAATTTAAAAATAAAAAAAAATATTTTTTAAATAACATTTTATTTCTAAAAGATTTTAGAAACTTTTTCTTAATTTCTAGTTTTTTAAAATAATTTATATTAAAAAAATCTTATATTTTTGAAAAGTTTTAAAAAGATTTTAAATTTAAAAAACTTTTTAAACATTATAAACAAATTAACATTAAATATTCTTTAAAAAAATTTGTAAATGTTTATATGAAATATGTATAAAAAAATCATTTTTACAACTTTCATAGGAACCGAGATATTTAGGGTAGTCACTTTTTTTCAAGGTCAAATTAGACCCAACATTACGTGTGCAATTTTTTTAAATCGCAAACGTTGCTAAACAAAAAACACCCTCTATATTTCTTAAATTGTGATTTTAGAAAAAAATGATTCAAATTAGATTAAAGGGGATAGTCGACACTCAATACAGTAAAGTTTATTCCAATGTTCTATCTTTTATAGTTTCTGAGATATATAAAAAATTTAGCCTAGTTTTAGCATATTTGGTTGTATTTATGCCTTTGAATTATATAGTCGCCTTAATGGCGAGAAGATACAATGTAATTTTGTAAATAATAATAAAAGAAAAAGGAATACCTTCCTTGAGCGGATAATTTACTGAGTAAGCGATGAGAGCGCCACGGGCTCAATATAAGTATGTTTCTATTTATGCAATTTCTATTTAATTAAAACATTTGATCAACTCTGTATAATGCTCAAAGAGTAAGTAAAACATAAGAGCACTAAGAATACATTGGAGGCAATGACCAGATGTCTAGACTAAAGAAAGGCATTGAAAAGATGAAGGACATATAATTGTAAATTACTTGTCCTATATATCTTATGTTAATGTATGTTATTTATTTTAATGTGTAATAAAAATACATAATAAAAATAAACCGTAATAATCATACACAAATAAGTATCAAACACAAATACTTATATTTATTTATCCTACTATTTCAAATATACACATTATAACGTTCCGCAGTTTCGGGGTAATACAGAATCTTTGTAAATTATTGGCTCCAGGAAGATATTCCTCTTCTAATAAAACAACGTGTCAAATATTATACTATAGTAAAAAATTAAAATAACGTATATGTTACCGTCTAATGAGATCGACGAGTTTTGCAAAAGGCTTCTCCCATGTATACATCTTAATCACTTGTATACCTGATATAATTTCATTCATTAGGCGTACTCTTTCATCTGTACGTAATGCTGTTTTCAGTCTTAAAACGGATGTGCGTTTTGCTAACCAAACTTTTAACATGACAAAAAAATAGTATAAGTAGATTCTTAGATAAACATTTAGAAATTGATTAACAAACGTATTTTTCCACGTAAAAATATTTCATAAGTAATGAAATATTACTCTGGGTAGGGTTTTATACATTTTATGGTTAAACAAATCTACGATGGTATTTAGATAAAAAAAAGTGTATAAAAATAAGTGGTAAATCAGTAATAATTATAATGAGTAAGTTGTTAATTGTATTTCTATTACAAGTAAAATATTACAAGTAAAATATTACAAAGTAGAAATTAAATGGTTACAAACTATAAAAGATAAAAGTATAAAAGGTAAAAAGTAAATGCGAAAGCAAAATAAAAAAAATACATCACTCCGACTACAAAACATTTTATCCAAAAAGAAAACTTACGAAATTCTCCGAGAGATGGGGCACTTGTACGGAATATTGTAAATACACCGGGTGGTGTATAAAAATAATATCTTAGTTATAAGTATGTTTATATTTACGCAATTTATATCTAATTCAATCTTTTTATCGACTCTGTATAATGTTAAAAGTGTATGTAAAGCATAATAGCACTAAGAATAAATGACTTGCGTATATTGCATGCAATGACCAGATGTCTATGCAAAAGAAATGCAATGAAAAGACGGCGAAGAAAATAACTGCAAACTACTTGAAACATACATCTATCTTATTTTATTGGCTGTTATTTATTTTGATGTGTAGGGCAATATATAATGCAAAGAGTCGTACTTAATAAAAATAAGCCCAATCTATAAATCTTGATTTAATATTTATAGCAATTTAATATTTTTATTTCGCAAATAGCTAGATAATTCTAATTTTTATGGTATAACAGAATTATTAATATTCTAGAAGGAATTATGCTACATTTTTGTTCAAAAGTAAAAATACGTACCTTGTATAGGTAGAAAACACATAATAAAGGCAACACCGATTAATCCTGAATAACCAATTTCTGCATAAAGCAAGTAAGTCCCTATCGCTGTTTGAATTGGCGCGACCCATGAGAAATGACATAGCATAAAGTTTTGTTCAAATTTTGAGACATCATTTGAGAGCAAATTGATTAATTGACCTACAGTTGTTTGTCCAATTGACCATCTAAAATAATAAATAAATATAAGTTTTTGGTTTCTAGTTACGAAAATTTCCGGTAGTTTCAAGTAAATGGTTACTAAAGGAGAAAACATCAGGGTTATTCTTTAAAAATATTGACGTAATCCATGAAACTTTCACATATAACGTCTTGGTGCTCTAAGTGTTTTTAGTTCTTATCTGGCTTAATTTACATATGCTTTTTCTGGAATGCTAATTATTTTACGGATCTGGTCTCATAGAGATTTTGAAAGCATTTTCTGGGTGATCCGTACTGTTGAATACCGATGAGTGAGGTACGTCGCTAAAGACTGAGGTACGTTGTATACAACTGGTTGTATTCTCTAACCACATAATTTTTACTATAAACCATATGTGGTTTCTAAGTTATCAAGAAGATATTTTTCTGCAAAGAAGATATTTTTCTTTCTTTCTATTTTTTTAATCTTCTTTTACCTTAGGAGCACACAAAACTATTTGTAAATCTGAACATCCGATGAGATGGTCTGAAAACTTCTGAAGAAGTTCCTTTTATCTAATGATAGTAAATCGGTGCGCCACTAAACCATGAGTGGGATACCGGTAAACCAATTATTGAAGGTAACATTTCTTCAGCGACTTTTATGACAACGCCTTACTACAACCTGATATCTATTCCTGATCATATTCAACTCTCAGGGTGCTCCCCTACATAGATTCGTAATTTAATCGTGTAAAAAACAAATCACAAAGTGCAAATATTTTTATTCCATACATTTTTGGGCTTGAATAGAACATATTGTCGGAAGTTAAACTTTCTTCGAAACTACTCGAGTTATATATGACGAAAGACCATAACCATCTTTGCAGTTCTCCACAAGTATGTTGAATCCAAAATGTTCAAATAAGGACTAGAAATACATTTTACTTTGTACGATTACCAACTCATACCCTCAAGAAGCGAGTTGAAATATCCAATCGGTTCATAAAAAAGAAATGATAAATATCTTTGTACAAAATATATATTTTACAAAACATGTGTGAAACAAGGATGGTAAGGACACTACCGTCTTTTGGGCGCTGCTGGATTTACTATCATAAGCCAGATGGCTTAAATCAAACTGTTGAATGCTTAAATCAAACAGGGTTGAATTTTCAGATTGACAATGTTCTTAAAATGTTTCTCAAAAAAGCAATCGCTCAAAAAGTGGCTACTGTGCTCGTGTCATTGTTTCAAAGAAATGTCCACAAAAAATAAAATCATGGTGCTTCAAAACATGTCTATGACAACGTGTTATATAACAAATTGTTGTGAAAAATTTGTTGCTATCTAACTTTAGCCACAAGAATTTTACACCAACTTTTACAATAAACGGTTTAGCATTATAACTCCATACTACGCTTCAATATTTTCCAAATATAAATCTCGAAGTACAGCTCCATTTAATTTCTAACGCTTGTTTCAGAGGTATCTCAGTGGGAGTGGAAAAAGTGCTTCGAAAATTAGTTTAAGCGAATGCAAAAGTATACTGATATTAATACAAAATATTTTGAAAAATAATAAATCCATTTTTGATGGTAAATATTTGTTTTTGTTCCCTAATCTCAAAATATAAGTAGCGTAGTATGATTAACACGATGTTTCAATCATTTATCACACCAGGAAAATTGTATAAACCTACCTGTTTAGTTTCAACATTTTTCTATAAATTAACGACGAACAAGATAATCTGATTTTCATTGAAACGTGCATAATGAGCATCATCGCTGGATGAACTGAGGCTCGGACAAAAAGTAAGGAGATTATAATGCCTCCGCCAAAAAGTAATGCTTCATTGTCGCTTATTTCGGTTTGATCTTTGGCAAAATATTTTACCACTTTTCCAATTAAAAATGGCGTTACAATTCTGAAACAGAATCAATTGATCATGTCTGAAAACAATAAAATTATTCTGCAATTGTAATGCATCAACTATCAAATAAATTATATAAACAATAAATGGTTATTAGTTTTCTTGATTCAGATATAAAAGAATTTATCTACTAGCAAGCCAATATTTTCTATATTTCATGAGACTTAAATCACATATAATCTTAAGTTGTTTTTAACTAGTAATCTTATAAATCACCTATCAATGAAACGCCCGGATCCAGGCTATGAGGTGGTCTCTCTTATTTTACTGTTGGGAAATTACGTACTATGCGTATTAGCTACAAGTACGTACTATGCTTGTTCTACATGCCATATCGTTTGAAGTAAAAGTTTAGTACGCATTTGTATTTTATGTTTGTTTTATAAATTTAAACATTCATTTTACATATCAACCTCTTATTTACAATATTCACAATATCATTAATAATATTTTACAATATTTCATGTTAAAATATTAATTAATAATATTTTATCTGAGGTAAACTTTACAGTAGTAAGTAACTATCAGAAATATAATTTTTAAAATATGTGTGACATCCAATATAAGTATCTACTATCCTTTTCTACATGCTATTTTGTTTGAAGTAAAAGTTGAGTACGCACTTGAATTTTTCGAGTTGTTTTATAAATTTAAATGTAAAATAAAATATATTTTGCAAAATCTCAGATTTTGTAATAAAATGTATGTTGATATATTTCTTAAATCGTGCAGTTTTTGAGAGAAGATGCTCAACATTGCCAAATATTAATGGTCCAAACGGAACTTCACATGACTACAAAAAAAAAACAGTATACCTGCTAAAAAAACGACTTAAGTACATTTTTAGCAAGGGATGTTTCAAACAAGTGTAAGTAAATTTCAGTTTTATTCTCAACATTTGTTAAACTTAAACTTTGTTTTAAACTTTTGTCAATATTCATAAGAAATCGATATAAGTTATAGTTATGAGAAACTTAGAAATCTTAGTTATGAGAAGTTTAATACTACAATGCTGTGTGCAAACGAACTGCTCAACATAGCAGTGCTGTGTGCAAACGAACTGCTCAACATAGCACTCAGTACATATCATTTTTTTTAATATTTTTATTGGACAGAACGAATGGGACAATGAGTTGCTGCACTAAATGACTAATGTGAGTGCTACTATTTATAAATATACCTTACTTTATTTTCTAAATAAACATTTTATAAAAGAGTGGTTGGAAATAAATCTAGCTTTCGATAGATGGCGTTACGTGTCAACAAACGCCGTATTGGCTTTGCCATCCAGCATATGATGTCTGTCAAAATTTAAAGCAAAGACCAATCAGTTTGGTTTTTACAGCCGTCGCAAGCAAGCAAATTTTGTGTTTTATGAAAAATGGAAAAAGTCGAATATCGTTCAGTGACTGAGTTCCTTCATAGGAAAGTGAAACACAATGCAGAAATAAAAGACCAATTGGATGCTGTTTATGGAGAGTCTGTACCGTCACTAGCAATAGTTAAATTTTGAAAACCTGAATTTATTGAGTGGTCGCATGAGTGTTTTTGATAATAACCAACTCAGGGTCCTCAAATATCGTCACTACACCAGAAATCGTCAACAAAATCCGTGATGTGATTATGGCAAACCGTCGCATCAAAATCCGTGAGCTAGCAGAGAATGCAAACATATCAACTGAGCATGTACACGCCATCATACATAAACATTTGCATATGAAAAAGCAATTTGCGCGATGGGTGCCGCGTTTACTCACTATCGATCAAAAATGTACACGTGTGACGGATTCGGAAAGATAAAACGTGATTCGAAGGATTATTTTCAGCGATACGCCACTATTGATGACATATAGGTCTATTGCTTCACGCCGGAAACGAAGGAACAGTCAAAGCAGTCGCGAAAAAGCGGCGAAGGCCCATCGATTAAAGTAAAGACAACCCGATCGGCTGATAAAGTGATGGTAAACCATAACTGGTGATGACTGCGCAGCATTTTTGGACTATTTCAATGCCGAATTCAAGACAAGACGTCCTGGTTTGGATCGCGAAAAGTTCTGTTTCATGATGACAACTAGTGGGTCATTCCCGGGATTTTTTTAAGATTTCTATTTCCCGTTTACCGGGAATTTTCAAGTTTTTTTCCGGGAAATGCAAACAATTTGTAATTGATCTAATAAAATGTTTAGGCGGTTATTTGATAAGGAATGCTGCGATAGTGAAATAGAAGATGAATATTTATTAGATCCAGAGGATAATGAGGCACCTCCTGTTCCAGATTTGAACGCTAGATTGGCTAATGCCATAAATGAAGCATTAAAAATGAAAAACATTGATACAAAAAGACCATCATCAATAAAATGCAAAAAAATGCAATCATTTCAAAGAACTGAAAACATTACAAAGAATTTAGAGAAATTATTGGATGCTCTGATGACGATACAGCCTGCATCAATAGAAAGTGAAAGAGTATTCTTAGCATCATCAAATTTCTGCACAAAAAAAGATCATCTTCGAGCGATGTCTTGCTGGACTGCTTTTCCTTTTTAGTCTTTTTTTTTGAACCAATAAATTGTGCAATACCTGATTTTAATATTAATTACTTTGTTTTTTTTTGAATTTTTGTAATTGAACCACGATTATTTAAATAGATTTTTTATTTGATTTTTGTTCTATTTTTTTCATCTCCAATTTAACTTTTTGTATTTCCCGGAATTCCCAAGAAAGATATATATTTCCCATTTCCCGGGAATAAAGAACTTGGGAAAAATTACACTCTAATGACAACGTAAACGCTCACAGAACGGCCGTCCAATGTGATGGCCAATGTGATGAATCAGTCCCAGATCTAGTCCCATGCGACTTCTTCCTGTTGTCCAACCTAAAAAAAAAATGACTCGAAGGACGCCGTTTTGCAACAGACGATGAAGTAAGGACCGAAACTTCCTACTACATATTTTGAACAACTCGGAGAAAATTATTTTTCGGAAGGGATGAAGAATTTGGAAAGTCGTCTTAAAAAGTTCATTGCATTAAATGGCGATTATGTTGAACAATAAATGATAAAAAAATCGTGTGTCCTTTCTGAGGCTAGATTTCCATCAAACCACCCTCGTATGGGTGTTCCAAGAAGGATAAAACTTTTACGTTTGGAGCCGTATGTATTTTAGGCACATTTAAAATTCGTAACTTTTTTCACATCCCTTTTGTTTTTCTTATATCCTTTCGTCTTGAACTAAATGGATCGTTTAGTGTTTGTTTCGCGGTAGATAGTAGTCCGTAAGATTTTGTAGAAAACGCTATGACCATAAAATAATTAAGATCTGGTATCTGCTCATTAATAAACTTGATAACCTATATTACTTACACATCAACAATGGAACTGAGAAGTTGAAAAATTCCGGCGATGAATAATGTCCATCCATAGATTCGAAACAAGGCTCGATGCAGTGACCGCTTTTTACGTTTTCTGTGTTCCTGTCGCCACACTTGTTCCAATTTATCTGTGACTTTAGCTGACTCATGTTCTTTTAATGGCTCGTACAGATCGTCAACTGTAAGAACTTTCCGAAATCCTGCCCAGAATATAGGAAATGTGTGCCTGCAAAACAATTAATTGAGCAGTAGCATTTCATTAGTTATTAACTAAAAAACAACTGCATGAAGAAAATAGTCAAACATATGCAACAATTCAGTTTTTATATTTTGAAACATACGACGTATAGAAGTGTAACAGTCAAATTTTTGTTGTAGTTTTAGTGGTAAATATTTCTCCGAACGTATGTTGACAACTGCACTCATATTGGTAATTTAGAAGACCTCAATATAACCCAACGCCTTCCACAACAACCTTAATTTCTATTTCAGGTCAGCTAACACCGACTTGCGCAGCCAAGCAAGGACATAAAGAAAAGACCACCAGCAAATCAGCTCACCCCACTAAACCAAACTTCCTCATCAGTTGACCATGCTATGGCCATGGTGCTGCAGGTTCCCTTGGCTGTAAAGCGAATGCTATAGCATATATCTTATCT
>WYDF02279975.1:0-17202 GCA_009867245.2 Adranes taylori | reverse complement strand
CTTCCTCGGGCTAATACGAACTGAGTTTAAAAAAAATTAGCCAAATCGGTTCAGCCATTCTCGAGTTTTGTGCTTAGTAACACATTTAGCCATTCATTTTTATTTATATAGATATCGTCCCTCTTCTAATGCTATAACTAGCTAACTTAGCTAACTGCTATAACTAGCTATAACTAGCTAACTTAAATTAACACTTTGCCATAAAACCAATTTGAAGTTTTCAAAGTCAAAAAAGAGTTTAACATGATAATTAATATCTATTTTTACTTTTAAAACTGAAAATAAGAAAGAAGCAAGTAGTTTTGTATTGGGGTAATTGGATAATATCATTATTTTCGAAAATTTCTTGCTTAAATGAGAGTTATCCTGTTTTACCACCAGACATATATTATAAAGCACTAAAATATCTTATATTTGGATGTGATAAATTATAAGCAAAGTATTTAGATCAATTTTTATAATTTCAAAGCAACCAAATTATCAAACATATAAAAATATTTTAATTATAAATGTCACCTTTTTCGCTTTCGGAGTCTATAATTTACTGATTTTTTCACGTTGGTCTCCATAAAACTGAAGCATTTTGTAGTTGGGCTTTTATACTCAATAGGAATTGGAGGAGGTCTACCAAAGTCTTCATCAAACGTTTTTTTAAACCTCATTACAAAAGATCTGCACTTGGAGAATTTTATCCACCTTAACTTTTGCCAACTGACCTGTCGACGGTCTTCATTAATTTTCCTAATTGATTTCCAGTCAAGTATGAGGTCATGAGTTATGTCTTGCACATGTAGCAATAGTTTTATAATCTTAAGGCCAATTTGTCGTGCCAACGCTTTTTAATTCTATAGAAATTGCCGAGTGCATCGAGTCACACTCCGTTTTGCTATGCCCCACCACTAAACTTGGGACCTATACTTTCTAAGTGTGTAATTTCCTATAGTACAGTTTGATACATTGCAGCCATATATTTATTGAGGTTTTCCCCCCGCATGTGTCACTGATACATAAAATTTGTGCCACAAAATTTGGTACTGATTTAATATAGGAATACATATAACCACTTGCTATTGCGTAACTGCCGCGTTTTCCGTATTGAACTTCCGTCCGCATAAATCAGTCTCTTTGTTTGGATACTACATCATAAATAGTGAAATTGAATGTTTTAAAACGCTTCTTGTAAAACCAAGCATTATTACTGCGGTCCTTTGGTACAAGAAACACCTATTATAAGTCAAAATTGCAACAAACTATTTTCCCGTCCGAGTTTTCCGCTAATTGTTTGTTTGACACTTTTTCATACTGAGCTCTATTCTTTGCGGCTATAGGGCCTGATATTCAGTCTCCAATATTTTTTTCTCGTTTGACAGATTAGTATAGGCCATACATGTATGGAACTGGTCTTTTCTTTGGCGATAAAACCCAAGTGTGTACTCCTCAGAATACCTTCCTGTATATACAAGAACTAGCTACTGATTGTCCCTTTTTGCACATTGAGTACATTATGTTCACATCTGAAGGTAAATACTTTCTTGGGGTATTTTCTCGAGAGTAATGTGAATACATCACAGAAAACTTCTCAATGTGCTTCCTTACACTGCAAAATATCTCAGTCGATGTGTCCTTCTTTTTGTATTTACTACTTTGGTCTTCGAAACTTGTATTTTCGTTTGTTCTTTTTTACATTGCTATGTCTATTTCACCTTTTCGGACTCCAAGTGTGTTAAGAAACATTGTTTCGCACATTTTATTCAGTTCGTTATACCATGGCAAAAAAGTACAACAGTAAATTTTCGTGTTGAGTCCTCAGAGTGCGCCATTTTTTTATTCATTTTCTCACTATGACTATGAATGAAATCCCCTTTCCTTTCTTAGGAATCTAGATAATATCTTCCAAAAATCTTTCTTCGCGAGAGTTCTTTTCACTGCACCTCTGCCTATAACTAATTAGACATGGATCTTTCATAGCTACCCCGGGTACATGCTTACCCCTGGTAGAGCCGTAGCTTTCGCCAAGCTGCCTTCTTATCTTTATAACATTTCTTTTCCAAGTTTTCTTCTTTATTATTCTTTTTCGTGGCTTATCTGTCTTTCCAGGTTCCTTCCATACTGAAACAAAGGATAGTTATTTTACACTTTTGTGGCTCGTAATTAGAGGGTAGTCTAATAATGTGGGGTTAGCTAAAACGCACACTAGTAAATCTAAACAGATAATCTCTTTATTAACTCGAATTTCTTACAATTCGTCAGCCTTATTATATCTCAAATTAACAAAAACAACAATAACGTAATAATTTCGCTAAAACATCTTGAATGGTGCATAGCATCGTACACCTGCTTAAATCATTATACATATTCATATACTTCATACTACACTTGTCATTGTATGCCTTTTGGCTTACGTTCATGCCTATCATGTTTTGATAATGAAAAGCATGTACATTTAATTAGGAAAACATGTATTGCATTAGTTCATAATTCTTTGATGATTTCTGTTAGAGCTGTGTTGTATATATAAATGGTTTTACGGCATATCTCTTCGAATAGCTAGACACACGTTGAATTAAAAATATACAAAACAATTTGAATGAAAATGCATCTTTGTTTCATCATAAATTCTAAGCGTAATTTTTATATATTAAATTTTCCTTAGAAAAGATCTTTAAACTTTGGATAATTATGGTTTTTCCTTAAAATATATGAATACATAACTTAATTCAATCTGTACACCCTTGGTGCAATTATGAATTTGACTTTTAAGATTACTCTATTATACATAAACTTTCTTTTACTTATCAATTGAGCCTTTTAGGCTGCAAGGAGGCTTTCTTTATTTCAATGGGACGACAAGTGAAATATCTGTGTTTATAATAGCCTTAACTGAGATCATCCAAATATGACACGATCTGAAGCTAATGACAAATTTCCTACAGGCGTTAAGCGAAAGTACCGTGGAGTATGAGGGTCTAGTCAAGGTTCTTCCTTTCCTAGTAGCTCAACGCTGTATTCAATGAATGCAAAAAATACATTTATTTTTAAATATGAAATAAAAATATGTAATGTTTTTCGCTGTTCATACTTAAACACATACCATATAAATATGGAGTTCACACAGGTGACGCTAACTTCATCATCAGAAAAATTCTCTGATGACGTTGGAATATATTCTGACTGGTAGGACGTATAAGGTTCACGATTAGACTCGTAATCTAAAGGTAGCTTAAAAGTGCCAAGTAGCAACTTCTTACAAGTAACAAGTAACAATTTCAAGTAACGACCACAGACGCAGTAACAACGCAGATAGCGTTTTGTCCTGATGAGTAAAAATAAATGATATTATGTTACTTCCAGTCATATGTACTAATATTGAGCCATATGTACCATAATGTTTTACCTTCTGGTAAATATACAGATTGTCCGTTTTCTTATTTTTTTTAATGTTATTTTTATCTATTATGAAATTGTGTTATTAGTTGTGTCATATGTTACAATAATTTTTACTTGTTCACTATTTAATAGTATTTAATATTACTGCATTTTGAACTTAAGTAAGAATCTTTAAACGCAACAACTTCTGACATTCAGTGAATAGTATTAGTAGAGCATTAGTGGTCGGTTCTAGGTATTTTGCACCACTGTAAGACCCTGGCGAATGTGCAATATTCTTATAACCTAATATTTTACAAATAAAAATTATATATTGGTGAATGCTTCGGACTATTCAGGTTCCATTCACCATTCCACTTACCTTGTTTTTGATAGAATATTGGTGTATGCGTCGAGGTCTAGATGTGGCTACATTTTACTCAATATGTTCAGTTCACAATATGTTCAGTTACTCAATATGTTCAGTAGCCCCCTAGCCTCAAGCCTCCAGTGATGGCCAATATGGCTGGAAAACCAATATGGCGGTGGAAATAAGTAAATGCTACATAGAGTAGATGGTACACGAAAAATTCGGAGTACCCACAACACCAAACCAGTGTCCCCTCTCTGTGCGACATGTCTGACCCAAGTGACATGATCCATTTGAATCTAAATGCTGTCTGAGGACTTAACTATATACAATTAAGTCCTCATTTACTTTAAAACCAGATGATTTATAGGAGACTTAATTAGAGTAATTGTATTAATATGACTACTCATCCGATTTTAGTCAAATAAAGAATTATTTACAACAGGGTAAAGAAATAAAAACTAGATGTAAATAATTTCGCCCCTGCACCGAACCAGTGTCCCCCCTCTCTACAACATGTCTCATCCAATTGGCGTGATCAATTTGAAGCTAAATGCTGTTTTATGGTTCAAAACTAGATGAATTATAGGTGATTTAACAGAGTAATTGTATCTATATAACTACGCACCGATTTTAGTCAAGATTCACTTACAATATAGGACAAACAATAAAAATCAACAATAGTTTGGTAGTTAACTCCCCATTTGACTAAAACCAGATGATTTAGAAGTAATTAAACCACTTTAACTGTATCCATGTGACTACTCAACCGATTTTACTAAAATCAAGATTTATTTACAATACAGTAAAGAAATAAAACCAATAAATAAAATAATACATATTTATTTTACATAAACTTTACTATTTACAATGAAATATATCTAAGCATTATTTAAATTAATTCAAATACAATATATATTTAAACATTGCATACATTAGAAATATAATTATTTGATCATTTTCGCTACTCGTTTCATTTTTGATGAATCATTAACAAATGGAACATTTTTCTTATAGTTTTAAACCGATTCTGTTGATAATCTTGAATTAGGATATTTTCATTAGTTATAGTTGGATCTGAATTGATGTATCTTATTTTGACTTGATCAGAAATTGAAGATTTCTTCATATTTTATTTCCAATCGATGCACTATTCTGAATTGGAAGTGTATACTGCTTCTTCCAATTGTAATTTTGGATTGACCCTGGATGCATAGAAGTCCACTTTATATTTCTTCTTAGTAGTTTCGGCTACAGCATATTCAGTCTTGTAAGGTCCGAAATATCATATGGTGAGTGCGTGATTAACTTTTTCATCAGTTGACACCAAGTCATTGAATGTTCCTAATCTGCTAATGTACGATTATTTACGTATCATACAGCCAATGGACACAAATTAGGTATAATTTTATGCCGAACGTTGATTTTCAGCGTATGTAGTTAATCGCTTATGTAGCTAATACAGATTTGTACAAATTACAAATGTACAAATTTATATAAATTCTCTGAGGCAACTTGGGTGATTTACATTAAAAAAAATTCAAACAAAATGTTGGGGGAAATGAGAAAAATTAATAATAATAACATCATTGCTTTTCCTAAATAGTATAAAAAATTATATATTTATATAAAAGATATGTAAAAGGTACATGTGCAGCTATGTTCCTGAGCTACCCCAACACAAATATCAAGACTACTCGGTTTATTCGTTGATGGAATGTCTTTATGACCCCAAGCCAACGCTCTAACGCCATCTGCACAAATAAATCTTTTATTATGGAAACATGGAGCGCTAATTTATTCTGTTTCTACGTAAAGATGGTGTGCTTGATGGATTTAAATATATATTGTTGTTTATACATTTGCCTCTCATCAAGCAAACAATCTTTATACACTTGAATCGAAATCTCTCTATCAGCAACCATTTTCCTTACCGGTTTAGCATTCTTTGTTATTTTATCCTCAGTGATGACAATACAATTTTGCCCGCAACCCTACAAATTCATACATGACTTTTTCCCCTTATTTGTCCTTCATCACACCGGGTACAGCTTCGTTTAGTAGAGATATATCAAATTAATTGCTGATAAAGAAATTTGAGGTACCAAATTAGTCTACATTTTGTTTCATGTCGTTGTAAATATTGTCTATCTGTATGTGCTTAGTAAAACTGTCTGTGTCCATATAACAAATAGTTAGTCTATCTCCAATTGCTGGCTTGAGGTAATTGTAAAGGAAATCATACATCATGTGTTTGGATACGTCGAGCACGGCAAATCCAACGTATATGGGTTTATTGTAGGCTACCTATTGGCGACTTAAATGAATTGACACAAGATTTTCTATAAACTGGGTGCAATCTCGAAAATTTAATCTCGCAATGAGACTACGAGCCCCACGCTATTTTCCCAAGTCATCCCGTTTGACGCTTGTTTAATATCCTTTCTTTTATCCACATTCTCCAAATATTTACCATATAGAGAATTATTGAAGAGCTTATAAGCTTATAAGATTATTTGTATCCGAATAAGCCAGAAAAGTCTCTGGTTTACTCGGATCGAACTTGGGAAGATCTGGGTTTTGTGATCTCTTGTATTTATTATTGGTACTTACATATCGCAAAGAATATTGACTAATACCGCTACATAAACAAAGTACGATTACACTTTGTTTGTGATGCTGCACTGTGGCCTGGCGTTGTTTAACAGCCTTCATAGCCGTGATCGTCTATTGGTTAGGACCCTACGTGGTGGCCATAGTAACCTAGGTTCGAATCCTGGTCACGGCAATATGTAAAAACATTATCACGGAATGGTGATTCTTTTTATGGGCTTATAATATTATTTCCTTAACTTTTAAATGTTTTTTTAATTTTTAAATGGCCTTTTCACTTTAGAATGTCTTCCGCGATTTGAATAAGTATTGTTTCATCGCTTCGTCAGGTTGGTAAAGTTGAAAGCATTTTTTTTGTGCACTATTCCTTTTGCATATAGAAATATCTTTTTCTAGGCATATAATACTAATTATGCCATGCTTTTATAATTTTTTTAAATTTATTTTGTTTACTTCATAATGAGTTTTAATTTTTTTTAAATTTCTTACTTACTAAACTCTCTTAACAGCATGATTTATTAAGTCGGGTCTGGGAATTTATCCAACTTGAAATCGACGCTTGAGATTAGACTCGCAAACGCGGAACATGCTGAATAAAATATATGTGTGAGGGTATGGAGGAGTTAGTTACTCACATAGCGGGGTTTTATCTCCGCTTCTGTGTGCCTTGTAGTGGACGGGCTCTTGCATGATTTGGAAAAGACAGGTATTTATTCAAAATTACTCAGAAGATAAAACTTTTCTTCTTTCTATTTAATTTAGAAAATAATTAATGGATACATCTATTAGTTACAAAACAAAACATTTAAATCTTTAATGTGGTTCAAAAATGTGAAAGCATAATAATATTTATTTAAATAATGATTACAAGTTCCTATCAAATACGTAACACAACTTTCTTGTGTACTCTCAATAAGCGTCCTAATTTACCTCTATCAAATTTACATACTTTGAAGTAAAATAGATTAAATTCACTTCGATCACTAATTGTTTATAGTCACAATCAGTCAGTAAGGAAACACATAACTATAACTGTGCGCCAAAGGCGTACATTGCATACCATTAGACTTATTATTTTGCCATCCCTAGTAAACCTTTAATATTTTGCTATCTCTAGCAAAGAAGTGCCCACTCGGACGCTAGCGGCAGACTGGTCTCAATGCATCGGTCTTCATAGGGTCTTCAGCTCTCGCTTGTTGACTCCAAGCGCCACATCCCGGTAAACTGCGTTGGCCCTAGGTTAACCAAGTGAGGGTATCCAGATATAGAAACAGCGTGTTATATAGGCAGCAGCACTATCAATGTCATGCTGCGATTGAAATGGGGTTGAGTCGCGGCGGTATAATGGATAATAGGAGGCGAAGCTGTATTAGCATAAACAATTCCCATACTGCGTTAGAGAAGAAAAACGGAAATGCCACTACACTAACATATTCCAAAAAATCTAATATGGATATGCACAACAACGCAACGGTCCTTGGTTTAGGGCACACCTTAAATGACTGAAGGGTGCAAAGAATCTCTGTGCTTTGAAATATACTATAATACGCGAATTACGACAATGTAATATACGAAGCATGTACAGCAGTCGTAGTTTACAGCGGTAGGTCGAGGAGATCTTTTATGCGCATAGTATGGGTTAGTGTAAGACAGAGAAAGTATTAGGAAAAAAGAAATGCAAACGTTTTCTTATAATATTGCATTGTAAGCTCCCAGAGCCTTGCGGTATTGAACTGTGAGGTTAAGTGATGTTAAACGCTTGGACAATTTTAAGCGTGTGTTCGTAATAATCATAGTATAGCTATAATCATAGTATAGTTATAATCATAGTGTAGCTAAGGATTAACTACCGGCGGGGCGTATCACTTACTGTGTTAGAGTACGGGTCCTCTACATGACCCGGAACTCAACAATGTAGATGCAGAAATACATCGAATGAAATTAAAAATTTTGGGACTCAGTGAAGTCACAGGCCAGGCACAGAATTTCATAGGGCTTAACACGGTGAAGTCTATTATTCAGACGGAGACCATTTTGATCATCGAGCTATGAATATAATCCAAGCATATGCCTCTACTACTGAAAAATCTGATGATATAGGAGAAGAGTTCTACTCTGCTCGGGAAAAAGCCAGAAACTTAACAAAGAAATGGAAAGTAACAGTACTGGTTGGAGATTTTAACGCCAGGTGAGCTGAAGGAGTAGTCTCCAGACAATATATTCTTGGAGAAAGAAACGCTAGGGTTAATATACTAGTTCACTTCTTTATTGAACAACAGTTATTAATAGCTAAGACATTTTTTAAACAACATCCGCAGCGTTTGTACACATATGGAAGTCCCCTCAAATATTTGAGCAAATTTATTAAAATTGCAAAAACATATGCTGTTGCAGTTTGTACTGGATTTAACTTAAGAGACTTCAGATGGAGATGCGAAAACAGACGGCTCGAGATAAAAGTCGGTATAATGGGATGAAAGAGCAGTAATAAGAGAATGTCGAAAAGCAACAAAGTTATAGTTGACGGAAAAATGCAGAGAAATAGAAGGGCTTCAGCCCAAACATGGCTTGTTCAATATGCATAAAAAATTAAGGATCTCATCGTAAACAAAGTCGAACTGTGCTACAGGATGACAACAACAAAGTTCTGCTGGGAGTAGAGCCCAAACTGAAACGTTGGAAGGAATATGTAGGAAAGTTATATAATGACGTAAGATCTGAGCAATGGCCCTAAAAATATGACAACAGTAAGGAGAGCCCGGAAATCACGAAAGATGAGGCTGGGCGGACATAAAGCTTCAAAGGAACGGGAAAGCTGTAGAACCAGCTAAAATTCATGCGGAGACTTTAAAGTTAATCATCAAAACTGAGGGTTCACGCTTGAATGTCCTCACAGATTTGTACAACAGTTTATATAAATCTGGCAGGATTGAAACAGATTTGTTAGAGTCGGTATCTGTTACCTTACCTAAAACACAGACTGACTCACTCTGCGATGAATATCGCATGATCAGTCTGATGTCTCCCGTACTAAAGATGTTTTTACGTATTATAAAATCGCATATAAATGCCAAATGCGACAGACAGGTTGCCGATACACAATTCGGATTCAGGAAAGGCGTTAACAATCGAGAGGCCATCTTCTCTTTAAAAGTTCTAACATAATGCTGCAAAGATATAAATTACTGACTAATATTAAGAATATCATGGGTAGAAAGGAAAGCTATGTAACAAAGGAGTACTCAGGATGATTGGATAAAGCAAAGAGTTGCTTAGAACTATAAAAAAGCGGAGGTTGCAGTGTATTGGATATGTTATGAAGGGAGAACGATATAAAATTCTCCGAATAATCATTGCTGGGCAAGACCGAGGGTGGAAGATTTGTGGGTATATGTCAAAATTTCTGGCTAAAACATCTAAGGCGTTGGTATGACAAGTCTTCGGCAAAAATATTCCTAGCCGCAGTATCATGAGTTTTATAACTAGTTAGATAGGAGAAGGCGTTTTTAAAAAGAAGTAAACCTTTGCTCAAATTAACCAAGCTCAAACTAAATCAAAATCCTGAAACCGAAAATTCTCATTAATCCGCATATATTCAAATTCTCATATATCAAATTCTCATACCAAATTTTTATATATCTTTCTTTGCCTACCTGCATGGTATAAGAAATTTAAAAAAAAATTCTTTGTATTTAACTTAGGGCATGGATGGAGACATCTATTGTTTATAAAACGAAATGTTGACTCCTCTAAATGGTTCGGAAAAGTGTAAACAGAGTAATATTGATCTAAATGAATATTACAGGTTTCTATCAAATACTATACATTCCTATCTTGAAATGTGTAATGTAAATGTAGAGATTTCATTGTTCTAGACAAAATAAATCAATTGTCTTCTAGTTAAATATTGCAGAAAACAAAATTTGAATGAATACAACGAATGAAGTGTAATAAGTGTGTAATCAATAACAATCTCCATATAATGTTTTCGGTACCCCTATACATTTAAAACACGTGACAAGTTGTCTCGAAGTCTCAAACTGTTTCTAAGAAATTTGACTACAAGTCATAATATTTAATCTCTTTTAAATTTACACAAGTTGGTGTATAATATGTTACATTCACACAGATCAATACGAGTTTAATTTCGGAATTGACGCAAATATAAAAAACATGGCTTTATTGTTATTCAAAATACTCCCCCTGATAATTTATCCTTTTTTTCATGCGAATAAACCAGTTGTGATAACACTCACTCCACTCCAAATATGGCACGCTCACTGCCGCATTTTTCTGTATCTTCTGGAAAACGTTGACCACACAATTAATTTTTGATTTTGATTAGGGCTGTATGGAGGATGGCTAAGTGATTCCACCTTTTGGGTGGTTAAATAAATGGTCAATTGTTCGTTACCCTGTGTGAGATCTTGGATTATCCTGGTGCAGAATAATGCGGCGTCTTTCATTGGTTTTTCTCATTTCAGAGAAAACTTCTGGTAAGCAAATAGTTGTGTACCACTCAGCATTCATTTCTCTACGATTTTCTATAGGAATAGTAGCGACATGTTTAGTTTTCAATACAAAACAAGCAATCAGCTGCTTCGAAACGCTCTGACTTCAAGTAACTTTTGTTGGATCGCTTCACCTTGAAACACCCAAACAGCAGAACGTTGTTCTGTTTTAGGTTCATAGGAATATATCTAACTTTTATCACCACTGACATTGTTGTAGACCAAATTTGACGGGCCGTCTGAGTATTCCTTTGAGTGTTCGTCTAAGTGTTCCTTTGCACCATTTGACTCGAGCCTGTTTTTGACCTAGAGTTAAATTATGGTATCGACAACATATTATCTATACCTGTAATCATGGAAAAATTGTTTAATCTGCTTCATATCAATGCCTCAATAAGACTGAATTTCTTTATATATCAAATGACGATCTACTAGTCCTCTTACAATATCAACGTTTTCTGTCGTTTCTGAGGTTGTTGGTCGACCTTCACGAAATTCATCACTAAGACTACACCGACCAAATTTACATTCTTGATGCCACCAAAATACAATTGTTCTTGATGGTGGCTCGTCGCCAGAGGCAGGTATAAATCATCCAAGTACTCATTTTTCTGCAATCGAAAATAAAACAAATTCATTGCAGAAATTCATGGGTTACTTCCAAATTAGATTGTACTCAAACTGCTCACTACATTAAACTTCTGTCATATGTGTTTATGACAAAAAATATCAAATTTCACAAATGCTAAGTGTTAAACATCAGATAACTACGTTGTCATGTCCCGAAATTAAAGCCGCAATCTTCGTAATTGTTTGGGCTATCACTCGATTAATATAGAAACGCACATGTTCTTTGGATTTGGTATTTTGTCATCATTTGTAACCATTCGCTTCCAATACACGAAAATAGTTAGCTTTAAAGGATTCAAACATTTGTTGAAATGGAATTTTTAAAACGTTAGTTACAAACAGACTTTCTATTGAGGTACCCACAAGCCGACATTCTATTGAAAATTTAGATTATAATTAAAAATTTAAAAGAAATTTTTGAATGCTATACACATCTGATCAGTTTAACCCCACATTATAATTTGGATTCGCTACTGACAACAACATTCATTCGGTTACAATAATATTATCTTATATATCTAATAAAATCTAAAATATAACTGGTCTCGCATATACTATCAATTAGCAATTAGCTGCGTGTGTATGTTGAATTTATGACACCAGAATATTACTGAATGATGAATCGAGGAGTCTAAATGTTTTCCAGCGCTTTAATAAAAGGTTTTAAAATATTTTTTAAAACCTTGTTATTGCTCAAACTCGACCCCGTATGTTCATTTGTTTACGATTTAAAATTAAGGTCTGCTACTCAAGTACTTCACTTAAATTTAATTTTTTCTACTTTAGTCGAAACGCAGCTATTTAATTTAATATATTTGTTTTCAAGGTCAAGTTACTCCGAAATGAAACACGTTTTTTTAAACAACCTACCCTTATCGCTTTACCACTGAGGAATTATACCATTAAAGCATATTTCGATACAAAAGTATTTATAAAAACAAATGTGGAGCTGTTTTCGAAAAATGTATTTGAATGTTTTATCTGTAATACTCCTGGAGAAATTGCAAGGAATTGTATCAACGTTGGGCGCGTAGTGGCATTCTATTAGGATTTTTTAACGGATTTATGTATTTACCGCGAGAAACTATATGTGTGTTATGTATTACATTCTAACTGCCTCTTTTGGGATTTGCATGTGAATGAAATTCAAAATAGCAGATCTAAATATTTTCTATTAATCAAGCTCAAATTAAATCAAAATCTCGAAGTCGAAAAGTTTCATGAATCCTATATCTTTTATTACCTATGTATATGGTATAAAACAGTAGTGACCAGATTGCGGCTCGCTAACCACATGCCACTCACTTGGGGCTAAAAGGAAATTTGCATATTTCATCGTTCACATATTCCGAATACTCATACGTGAATATAGAATACAGCATACAATTAATAGTTTCTAATTGCGGTTTTCGAAATTAGAAGTTTAAGATTTTCGGCTCTTGCCGGAATAAATGTGAAAACCCCTAGTAGAAAGAAATACAAAATTTTCTTTTTTGTATTTATTAATAGAGACATCTATTGTTTATAAAACAAATTCTTTAAACTTCTAAACTTTAAACAAACCTCTGTAAAGAATAATAATTTTGAGTAAAATAATAGTACAGATTCCTATTCAATACTCTACATATTCTGCTTGAAATGTATCATCATGTGAAAGTGTAGACTAAATTGTTCTGCACAAAATAAATAAAACTCCCTATAATTCATTATTCAGGAAATATTACTTGAATGAGTACAACGAATGTAATGACAGATTTGGTTCCGTATGTTAATTGGCATAAATAATGTTTTATTTTCCACTGAGTCATTTAAAACGTTAACTCAAAATAAATCCTGATCCATATATTGCTTTCTGTATGTTAAAAACAAGTGACAAATTGTCTCGTGTCTCCAACTGCTTGTGAGAAACCTAACTTATATATATAAAGTGCCCTATTTCACCTTTTACAAATGTAGACATGTTGAAGTAAAATAGGCATTTAATAGATGGCGCTAATGCACTTAAATTCACATTTGCATTTACAAAACGTCATATGCTACTAAGAGCGTCCACAAAAAGCTAAAAACGGAAATTATTTTATTATACCTTTTAATCAATATTTGAGAAACGGAGGGCATTTGTTTTTTTTTTCATTTTAACTTTCTATAAAATAGGTTCTCACACACGAAGAACTGAAGAACTTGACAGGCGCTGGAGAGTCGTTCTTTAGATTTAAATTAACATTTTATATAAATTCCAGTAAAAACACGAAATACTATAGTAAAATGCGACTAACTCATGATGCGGCAGGTGACCTCGTGCACTCAGAGCTCTCACCCATTAATTAGCCGGTATATACCATTCGTCAATATCGTCTACTCAAGAAATATTTTAGTGGGGTACTACTTCAGAAAATTTTAAGTTTTAGTGTGATAGCTACATGAAGTGTATACGTGCAGAGAAAAAAAACACATCTGTATAAAGTGAGCAATACCTAAAAATATAAAACTTAAAATTTTGCAGGATAATAAAAACTTTTGCAGTAGTTTATAAAGTTATTAATAATTTTGCCTTTTATCTTGTTTATTCACTTAAATGATAATGTACAAGTGGTCAAGAGCTCATTTTGCTGTTCTATTTGAAATAATTTTTTGGAATAAAAATTTCGAAAAACACACATCTTTTTCTCTCTCACAACACACGTACGGTAAGCCAATGTCAAATGAACGTGTTCCATAACATATATCATGCCCCTTGATATCGTCTCTGCCCCTGATACAACATTTTGCCAGGCAGAGTATACGAAATATGTGCAATATGGATGATTCTAATTACTGAAAAAGGTAAGCGCGAAAGCTCCCGTGAACGCTGAAATTTTACTAAATCAGAACCCAAGCTCACGTCCTGGTATATGCCTAAATTATATCCGTCTTTTGTATGTTTCTCTCATTCTTCTTTCCTATAGCTCCAAGTTTAGTTTTCTTTCTTCTGCCTTGCAGTAATTTTCCTTGTTTCTATTATTGTAATTTCTGTTCCTTTCTTGTATGATTAGTCTTAGTAAAGATATACAAGGGCTGATCTCTATACTCCGCCTAGACCCTTTCCAGTAAAACAACTTATGAAAGATATATTTAATATTTCAACATAATTTCCCATAGCATTAATAAATTTATCCCAACAATGCTGCAGCATTTTTATAGCCTCCTGGAAAAAAGTTTGTCCAACCTCTTCAACCACTCTTTTATAGTAGACATAATTTCTGGGTAATTTTAGGAACTGCTGGGAGGGGGGAGCATTTCTGGTAAACAGGATGGGTGCTCGAACAGTCCGAAGCCTGTTTGGTGAATAGCGGCTATTGCAACATAAGAGGTGTCTCTGGGAGCATTGTCTTGATGGAACAGCACACTTGCTCAAACTTCCCACGACGACTTTGTTATAGACGCAATTTAGTAATTAGATGTGCATAGTACTTGCCTGTAATCGTCTCTTCCGCTTGCAGGTAATCGGCAAGAATTACTAATTGAAGATTTCAAGAAACAGACAGCATAATTTTCCCGGCTAATGATACCACTCGGAATTTGCATTGTGAGGGGAAGTGCCATGTTTCCATTCTTTACTTTGGGCTTTCGTCTCGTGATCATAATTCTAAAACCAGGTTTCATCCATGGTAACATATCGATCAAGTAAGTCATCATCATTTGCTTGGTACATGCTAAAACGACACTTGCAAATCAAAACTCGGTTCGTCTTGTGATGCTTGGCCAACATTTGTAGAACCCATCTTGCGCTTACTATTTTTATGACCAATTCTTTAGTGAGTATGTTTCAAAGAATATGACACAACAAGATAGCAAACTGAACAATTTGTCTGATTTGTATTTTTCGATCTTAAAGCACTAGCTCACAATCTTTCTGAAAGTTTTTTTCAGTAGTTACCGTTATAGACAGACCTCCAGCATGCTGATTTTAACAAGAAGTTCTTCCACACTTGTACTCGCGGAACCAGCGTAATGAAATTAAATATTGTCGTTCTTTTTTTCTTCAAATATTTAATAACTCTCTACTTAACTACTCTCTGGTAAAGCATAGGAATCAGCCCTCGTTTTACGCTGATTTTGGATATCGGAATTCCGCAAGGAACTATCTAAGGACTACTTTTATTTATAATTTACCTTAATGATATGACTAGTAATCTTTCTAAATATAAACACACTTTAATAAATTACTCAGATTACACAGCATTGCTTTTGATGAGAGTACCTGATACACAGTCATTACGGATGTCATTTTAGTCTTACTGATGTCTTCTACCACCTCTCCAGATTTTCCGTTCAGAAGTCCTTCAACTGCCGCCTCTGACGTTGTGGTCTTCACCCGTAACACTTATTAAGGAACCCTAGGGAGAAAGTAGGCTCCATAAGGGCCCTGGAATCTGCGGTGGTCAGTAATGCCCCTCATATTACTTACTGCTCCGAGAGTTACTTCCCCACTACCCGCAATAAATCAACTACTCAAAATAATTATGGAGTCTCGTTTTTAGTAAACTTTCTTAGGAGGCTTGCTATGATGGAGATAACAATATATTGTATAGTTTGGAATTATTTATTTGAGGTTTCTATAAACAACGAGCAAATAGTTTTACTTTGCGTAAAACTCAACGTGATTTTTAAATACAAACTACTGTACTTGCATTCTCCAACTAGATATGAAAAAGGATCTACTTACGGTAGAAGTATCAAGATGAGTAATGCGATAGTATTACCCATCTTGATACTTCTACCGTAAGTAGATATATGGCTCGACAGCTCCTTCTATGTTATTCTGTGCTTTAGAGACTTTGGAAGAGATGCCAATAAATGTAATCTTCACAAAAAAAAAACCACAACAAGATCGCCATCGTGCATCAACCCCAATAAACGACCGATTTCTGAGATTTCAAGATTAAGTAATCGTACAAAAACCTGTCGTGTACTTCAAAACGACCTTTCCAAAGCTCGACAGTGCGCAAATAAGTGTCCAAATGGTAAGAAACAGACTTCGTAAAATAATTATGATCTACCCGGCCAGCAGAAATAACCACAGAAATCATTGGCAAACGAGGATATTGACAGTGCAGGAGCATAAGCGCTGGTAGTTGTACTACTGGGAATGAGTAATGTTCTGAGATGCATCGAGGTACAAATTACGGATAAATCATAGAAGAATTCGAGTATAGAAAGTTTCGGCGATTCCGTAATTGTTTGGGAACGAATTTTACGAAATGGCCAAACTCTACCGCTGTTATTAGAATATTCGAGACTGCATACTGATATATCGACAATTTCTTGAGGTACATGTTCTTTACGTAGTAAACAGGGTAATGTCTGGAGACTACAGATTATTCAAATCTCTAGCCTCCAAGACATTGCTTCCTACAGTATCTATTTGTCTACAGAATTATATTTCATTTAAAGAGGATCCTGGGACTGGATAGGTCTACCCGGCGGAGATAGTATTACAGGAGATTAATGGGTACAAGTGCTGGGTAAGAGGGGTAAAAAAGATGTTAAAGTATGAAGGGAAAGTGATGCTGGGAGATCCGGAAAGAGTGGTGAGGAAGGTATATATATAGGTGCGTGGGAAGAGGTAAAGAGAGGAGAAAAAAGGAATAAATGTGTGATGGAGCGAAAGAGAGTGTATGAGAGATGTGGGTGGTCTATGGGAGAATGGTACAATAGAATGATGAATGGAGG
>WYDF02279964.1:0-17203 GCA_009867245.2 Adranes taylori | reverse complement strand
TAAATTTTGAAATGAATATATTACAAATAATGTGGAGGTGGAATTAATCGTTGGTTAGCACGTTGCTGATGAAGTATGTTGTTGAAAGAGAAGAATAAGGTGTTATTGATAAGTGATAAAGTATTGTGCTTGTAGCAAAATGTCAGGTCGATGCATATACTTTAAAACCACACGTGCCTGACGTGGACCGAACTCCAAAATAAGCGCTCTTTCTTTAGTATATTGCAATTCAAAGAAGATCAATAGGTCACGATTTTAAAATTTTATTGGTGAGCCAAACGAATCAAAGTTTAACGCGAACAATGTGATTAAATGTATACAAAGGGAATCAATATAACAACTATTAATTGAGATTGATGTATAACTAATTATTTAACTAAATATTTAATATAAATTTGTATGTTATATATAATATGCAGGTCCGACTCATTTATCTTAGGGTAATATCGCTACCTTGGAAATGCAGTAGATCTAGAAAATGTTAAATGGTAAGAAATTTTTTAATTGTTTAAAATGATATTTCAAATGTTGAATATTTTAATTCCTTCAGGAGATATTTGGGCAACCCCAAAGATTTAAATTTTCAGATTTTGTTTTAAGCAATTTCAATTTTGAAAGCTCAGTAAAATGTATGTTTCTTTAGTGCTTCTCTGATAGCATTATTGACTGTTGCTACTAGAGCTAGCTGCGAAACAAGAAACTTTTTGCTGGATGTGCTATATTGCTTAGATGTTTTCCCGTGACTATAGTGGGGTGGGTTTTTACTAGATGACTAAATTTCACATCTACTGATTTAAACCCACACAACCACCTTAAAGGTTTGCAAAATATACTTTAATAATTTATTTCCTTATATAAATTAATTTGTAGATCTAATTAAATCGAGTAAGCTTAAATAATAAATGTCAGTATGATTTTTATTTAATATATTCCTGAATAAAATAATTAGCATACGACAAATTTTAGTATTTCTCTTCGTAAAGAAATTACGAAGAATCATTAAACAATATATTAATTAATATGTTTTAATTTTGAATAGTGTAGTGACACGAATAAATTCAGAATAAATATAATGTAATTGTTTGAGATATTCCAGTTAGTCAATAAATACAATAAAGAACTTTACTTGCTCTACTAAAAGTAAGTAAAGTGGATACAGTTGCCTTCTTTCCACTTCACAGCTTTACAACTTATTTTACCTTACACTTTCCAGATGCTATGGAATGTGTTATTTCGTTGTTAGGAACGCCCCTATGCCCTGATGCCCATAACTGATTTAGACATTGCCAGTCTGCAAACATATTTATTCCTCCTCAAACCAGATGCCAGTTTTCAGTTTTAAAGAGCCGCCTGATATAAAAGCCTTAATATAAAAGTCTTGTTGTTTCTTAATTTATTTGTTATGTTCTACTTTAATTTTTTTATATTTTCCTGTAGCCAATTCAGTGCTACATTTATTTCGAAAATTTTTATTAGAAGCGAAAAAGTGCTGTGTATCCCATTACATATATTCCTAGTCCATTATTCCCGAAGGATGTAAACAAACCAGTTCGAACCCAGAGCAGGACAGAATGTAAATAATTTGATCAATTGTTCCTCCAAAAATCTGAGTCTGTGATAATCTCAAATTCTCTGTATATATTGTAAGCAGTTCGCGTAGACAGTGTACATTGTGGTAGTATTCGAGGACTACTTGTATCTAATAATATTTTATAATAAACACGCGCGTATGCTAATTGTCAAGAAATTTTAAATTACATTGTTTTAATAAGACATAATGCTGGGTGATAATTATTGATTAAAATATATTATGGAATATTTGATACACGTTTTAAGTAACATTAATGTCACGTTTCGCAAATTAAAGATTAACGTGTTTACAGCTTAACTGATGTGTAACTTTAAAATATTAAAACAAATTATATATATTATATATATATATTCAAAATTTCAAAATTTAAAATTTATCGAAAACCCAGAACCACTGGTCACGCAATCAATAATTCTTCTTTTTACGCAGAATATAATAAGCCTATTTTTGGCAGAATAGAATAAGCCTTATTATATTTGTAGCTTGAAGAAGCCTATTTTTGGCATCAATTAATTTTTCTATAAAACAGATATCTTCCCTGTGACGAGTAAAAAGTTCAAAGTTGTTTGGCTCATAGATTGTTATTTGCTTTTTCAGTGCACTTTCGACATGACCACATTCAGAATCGTTCGGTAAAAACTGTGGCCTGACAAGAGATATCTGAATGTTATTTTTCTCCAAAGCAGGATGGTTCAAAAGAAAATTTTGCAACATAATAAATATCTTAATACTACAATTTTGTCCACCACAGCTGTCTGACCATAGTGTTAGTTCTTTTACATGGACGCGTTTATTAAAATATTTTGTGAGGCAAGATCCCACCTCTTGAGTGTCTCTGCCAGCAATATCTTCTGTCAGTATGTAAAATGTTGCCCATCCTGTACTGCCAGCATGAATTCCAAGATTATACAAATTAATTTGTCTCTTGTAATAGACAATATTTGTAGGAACTTTAGGTAAGGAATGTGTATTTTGAAGGTCAAATATTAAAGTCTCCAAGCCTGAATTGTCTGTAGCCTTTTCTAAACATCTGATTTCGCAACCTCTCTGATTTTTCTAAATGATGATCATACAATTTTTTAGCTCTTGCAACTCTAAGCTGCTCATTCCTGCACGTCTAGCTATAAATGCATTACACTTTAAAGTGTCCTTGTGTAGTGATTTAAATTTTAAGTTAAAATTTTTGTAAAAAATGTTTTTGTAAAACGTTTCGCTCTTGGTTTGAAAAAGAATTATTCCGACACATTTCTTTATAGAGGTGGTACATTTGAGGAGGAGAAAGATCTGGACTAAGAAATTCTGAATCCGTGTTTGAATGGAAATCATGGCTCACATTTCTCGGGAAACCATTGATATATTTTTTTATTCTACTAATATCTTGCAAAGAGGCTTTCATTCATATTCCCATTAAACCAATTTTGCCATTTATGGCTTCATCTTTATTTTTATTTTTTGTACAACCAGGTCTATTCTTTTTTGGAAAATTTGTAATGTATTTAAAAATGCCTTTTTGCAGATAGCTGTATTATTTAATCCGTAAGCCTTGCATATTGTCGTTTTGTTTTTGTACTAGAAGTGTATGTACGAGCTTTATTCATTTCTTTGACGTGGGCATTAATATACATACAACGTCCTTCAAACTCGCCTATAGACCAAAACTGATCAAACGTTTTTTGCCGAATCACAAAAAGCAGGTTAATAGTACAATTTTTTAGTAGGACTTCTTTAATAATTTCTTTAATAACTTTGTTGTTTTCTTTTATCATACGTAAGTAACTAAGGTTAATATTGCAACTTTTTTTTCTGTACTTTGTTCTGGTCTTCGACCATCCGAGAGGCCGTCTGGTGAAAACCTACAAGCTCAAGACAGCGCTATCTTCAGCTTGCAGGTCTTCCGTGCTGTTATTTTTTGTGTATTTGATGCGTCTCCTAAGCCTCCAAGTAGCTGATATTTATTGTTGTTGTTTGTTTGTGTGTTTAAAATGTCTTCCAAAACGCCAGTTGGGAGATTTTTATTGCTCTTGTTTGTCTGTGTATTTGAAGCATCGTCTAAGCAGTCAATTGGTGGATCTTCACAGTTTGGATTATATCTATCCACTAACAAATTGTCATTGAGGTTATTTGTATTATTTGTATCCAGTAACAAATTCTCATTATCGCAGTCATTGATTACATTCTCTAAACTGTAGTTAAAAATGTAATAGTCACTGCCTTCAATATTGTAAGGGATTTTTAGTGGTTCTTGTGAATTGACATATCCTACATTGTTGTTAATACATTCAATAACAAAAATTTGATTTGTTACCATTTTCCACGATTGCAATTGTTGAAGGACTAACATCTCCTAAAAAATTCTCTATTAAAGTAATGCCATTTTTTGTTGCTCATCAGACTCAGAGTTACAAATACAAAATATCAATAGTAGCTATAAAACTTTCTAACAACAATAAAAAAGTTTATTATTATTTCAAACGTTACCTACCTGAACTATTGCCGCTTCATTTCATTGTTCTCATAAGATATATTATTATTATGCGGGTTTCCTAGTATTTCTTGATTACTAAAGTATCCTGAATTTCTATCAGTATTCACAGGAGAACTTGTTGATGTTGTAGAAACGGTAACGTCAACTTTCTCTTCCAAGATAATAGCAAAGTATATAAAGAAGCGAAACTTGACAAAAATCCTATATAAGATTAATTTGCAAGATTATTGGCCTTGGTATTTAATTTTGTTATAACTTTTAAATGCCTGAATTCTTTGCTGTTAGAGACAGAGTTGCCATCGTATTGAAAAATAAAACTAATATCTGAAATTTGTTGTAGTAATAATTCTTAAATATACTTTACACACAACGTTTACTTTTGTTTAAGATTATACAATAAAACATGAAATGCATAAAATAAATAAAATGATGCAGTTATATTGCAGTGTAAAATCTATAATATATTTTGCTTGTATATAAAAATAAGTGCAAGAGCTTATTCATATACAATATATGAACATAAGTAATTTTGTTTTACTCATTTTTGTTAAAAAAGTATCAAAGTAGAAAAGTTAAAGGACAAGTTATAGATTTACACTAATAAAAACGGGACACGAGTATATTCTTTGACAAGAATCTTTCACTTGAGGTTGATTTTAAAGTTTATAATATCCGAAATTGATAAAATAATATGAAAATTTGTTAGAAAATTATTTAATAACTACAAAAGATTATATCTTAACTAGAAGAATTAAAATGAGTTTACATTAAAATTATAATTTTTAAAATATTAAACAATTTATAAATTTAGCAAAGAATGATCAAATAATTCAACAAATTTAAATATCCATATATTTTTAATATGTATTTTACTATAAAAAAGTTTTTCATTTTTGTAATATTGTTGAAATAAAACACCTAATATAAATATTTCGTAGAATATTTGTTCTATGCCTATATAGTAAAACTAAATACTAAATGGAAAAGTATGTGTTGTTACTATGTGGACGAGTATTAATTGGAAAATAGTTTTAAAAAATTTATAAATTCATTAAAATCATTACTTTTCGGTTTTTTGGTTTGGAGTGCTTGTATTTTTCATTCGTGTATTTTAAAGAATAGTATATTCGTAAACGTATATATAATTTAACTAAATATTCTAAATTAAAATTTACACATGCATGTTTAAATGCTTCAACTTCTTTACATTTCAAATGAATATTATATCCAACTCTCTTATTACAAATACATTCTTCAAAATTATCATAGAATATATTTTCTAGCTGATAAATATATATGTAAATGGATTCCGGAAAAAAAATTCATTATAATTTAATTTATTTTGTAATGTTTTTGAACTTAAATCGGCTCTGCCTGAAGCATCTAACCATTTTCTACAACTGTATAAAAGTACTCGTTAAAACTCATACATTTATGTGTATACTGTTTCAGGATGTTTAATACTTACACTGCTGTATCTAATGGAAATCTAAAGAATTTTATAAATTTTTCTTCTTTCATATACAAGCGATTCTTACAGTTTTTATATGCGCAATGCCCTCCAACTTTTCTTCCAACAACTTTTTAGAGTAATTCATAGTTTATTTAAAACTCACAAAACTTTAGTTTATGTAAAATTCAACACCTCAACTATAACAAAATAAATCTCAAACTTTGTCAAATCTTTTATAACTACAACGAAAAATTAACATACATAAATAAAATTTCAGTTTAATAAAGAAAATACTCTTAATATTAATCAAAACAATAATATACAAAATAAGAATTTATTAGCGTTTATTTATTAGCATTATAGTATTTGTTTAAAATATAAATTACACACCAAACTATATTTAGGAAGCACTAGAACGATATAATAGCAAACTGGCAACATAGAAGGCTCTGGCACGCTCATAGAAGAAAACTGGCAACATTGCATATATTTTTGATTTAATAAACAAATGACAATTGTTTGAGATTTGTTAGCACGTGTAGCAGATATTGTAGTATTGGTTGTTTCGTACATGTGCTTTTGAAAAGCAAAATCTCTATTTGTTAAAGAATCAGCTGAACTACAGGCATGTGTCTAGGACTTTTAATTTAGATGTAACTCTTTATCTCTTTCTAATTTCGTTTCTTTTTCTTAAGTTTCGCTTACGTTATTATGTGATACTAGTATTAGATTTTTGTTGGTTGTCAGATTCGGAATAAGAAAATAAAAAATAATAGTAATTTATAATAAATTCTAATAACAATATAACAGTTTTTATTGCTATTGCAGTCATTACCTGCTACGTGTTGGACTTCAGCAATATTTTGGTTGTCTTTGCATGAAACAATCACTCAGTATCCTCTGCTCGACTTCATGTTTTTAGGTACGCATTTTATAAAGCCCTAAGCAAGAAGAGCATGTTCGATAAGATATGTTCCACAAAAATAAGTGTTTATTTACACTTTGCAATACTTACCAAAATATATGTTGTTATTAACAGAACTCTCTTCTTTACAATAATTTATCTCACTATACAGTATTTTATAGTTAACTTATTATACAAGCACAAAAAACAAGACATTTAGAAAACCGAAAAGGACAACTAACTATCCTCACTATTAATAAGCTTGTTGAAGTTATGCGGCACTGCCTGGTTTTAATGTGGGTTGGTTGACTTTGTCTTTATTGAAAATTGAAAATAAGAGATATGCCAGTTTAGGGTTGTTATTAGACTTACAGTAATGCATATGATTTCTTTTTGCAAAATGTATAGTAAGAAAATCGTAAAACAAATACAATTTAAAGGAATTCATGATAGTTTTTGATCGTTAACAGGGAATTTAAAATAGAAGTAGGATTACCAACGGGCTCAGCAATATCAGGAACACTTGCCAACAGATACATAGATACAATAGAAGAAACAATACTCTACATAACACTAGCAAAAAGCATATTCCTTTGGAAGAGATACATGGACGACATAATATGCCTATTGAACGTTACAGAACAAGAACTAAAACAGATCAACAAGAAATACAAAAAATATAAATTTACAATCGAATTACCCACAAACAAAACCATAATCTTTTTAGACGTCACAATAAATATTAATAACCATAATGCAATAGAGTATGCCTTTAACAGAAAAAAACAGCTCCTGCGTTAATATAGTACCACATGACTCCAACCACCCATACCAACATAAAATCGCAGCACTTAGAACAATATAAATCGATCAAGAAACATACCACTAAACACAAAAAATTGAAGAAAACGAAATAGAAATCACAGTCAAACCCAACGGATACACCAATAAAACAACAAACAAAATTAGCACTAAAACCAAAGAAGAAGAAGAAGGAAAACAAAATATAAATACCACGTACAGAAAATTCACAAATCAATGCCCGATAAACCACAAAGTACAAAAACTATTGAACAAATATGGTATAACTTGCGCATACGTAACAAAAATCAAATTACTAACATACTTAAGAAACGCAAAAGACCCAACATACCAAAACGAAAAATTGGAGTTTACGCTATAGAATGTAATGATTGCAATGCAAAGTACATAGGTAAAACAGGACGAGCGATAAAAACTAGATTCGGAGAACACATAAATAATAAAACGATATCAAACGTAGGACAACATCTATTCGAACAGAACCACAAATTTACAATTGACAAATTAAAACTACTACACGAAGCAAAGACAGTACACAGACTCATATTGCTAGAAGCCCTTGAAATAGAAAAAGTAAAAAATGACAAAACAAAAGTATGCAACCAAACGACCATACCTAACAAACATAACCTAACAATACCTAATATAACCTAACAAACACTGATATACCATAATTTTATATTTCATTTTTATTTTTTGCTGTAATATGTAAACTAATGTAATATTTTTGTAGTTTCACCTAATGATGGCCAAAAGCCGAATCTGGTCGTGAATAAATAAATGTTAAAACAGGGAAGTACTCTTTATTATAACTAATTTAAAGGGAGTTAAATATTTTTTGAGAAACAAAGAATTGGAATACTTTAAATGTCGAAAACAATTTTTCTATTTCCTCGTATAATTATAATAGTTTGAAGTTACATTCTTAATACATTCACAAATAATAAGAATAAAGTGTTTAAAGTTAATAATGTTCTGCTAATGTCGTATATAAAACTGGATACAAATTAAGTGCGCTCCTAGAATTTGAATCATGCAAATTTGAAACTGCCGAAAATGAATATTTTATAATATTTATATCGTTTATCGTTCTAATCGAAGCAAAGAGAAAATGTTGGATATCCGAAATAACAGAAATGTCGATTTGCCTTTCCAGACCACATCCACATTGTAAATCAAAATGTACATTCTGCAATAATTATAATACTGCTCGAATGCGTCCGGCAAGCTGTCCTGCGGCACAATGTGAGTGTTAAGTGAGATACAATTGTGCGGTAAGTGAGATACAATTCAGAACAATCCGAGCCAACTCAATACATGTCAATAATTTAGTTCCATGATACACAGTGAGAATTTTGCAATCTGATATATGAATACTAACCATGCCATATTAACAAACAAGGTATATCAACAGTGTTTTGCTTTTTCTAAAAAATATTTCGGGGTACACAAGAATTGCGTTACATACATATACTGTCTGGAATTTTTTTGCACCGGGATTCACTATTTCTCCGTGACATAATTTTATATTGCTCTCGAATATCTAGAGTCATACAGCCGACAGGAACGTACAAGTTGCGACCTGTAGGTATTCAATATAAACCAATGATTCCCTCTTGTCTCATTTTTGTTGTGTGTCAATTGTCTTATGGTGATAACGTCAGTTATCTTCTGGTGATGAGTATGATAATGTTCAAGATAGTGAATCCAGTGAGAATACATAAATTTGGAAAGTGAAAACAACAGTTTTGAGGAATACTTCAGTGATGGTGATGAAGAATCTGACGAAGATAATGCATAATAAAGATAACGAATAATAATAGTAACGAAGATAGCTTATCCTCATTCTGGTCCACCAGCTTTCCCATTTGCTTGAACTCCTGGAGTAAGCACAAATTTAGATGAATTGCTGCACCACTTGAGTATTTGGTAATATTTTTGACGATGTTTTGTTTATATTGTGGTAACTGAAACCAATAAGTATGCAAAGCAGGAACGTTCCCTGCTGTATAGAAATACGAATTTTAAATCAAAGAAAACAAAGACGGGCGCTAGTGGAGATGAAATTAATACTTTCATATATATTTTATTATTACAAAGTATAAACAATTTACTTGAACAAGAATGGTACTGGTCTAAACGCGAATCAATTCGTATTGGGAATATTGTACGAAGTTATGGAATATTTACGATTCAAAGGCAGCTCAGCTTTAGTCCAGAAAACAATGTTAGTGAGGAAGTAAGCATAGTATTATTCAAAGGAAGGCTTGGTTAGAAACAGTAAATTGCAATAAAAAGATCTCGTTTCAAAAAAAAACTTTGTGGGAATTTATTTTGTGTATCACAATAAGGTTATGTATGGAATTTTTTATTTTATGTTGGCAAAAATGAAAAAGGATAAGTATGAGGAATACTCTAGGTCTACGAAAACTGTCTTACACCTAATGGATTCTCTATTAGACAAGGGCAATAACTGACAATTTTTACATATCACTTCAACTTGCTACTTAAAATATATCTATGGAACTTTTCGAGCAACTTGATAGGATCTACTGGCCGAGTTTTCCATCGTCAAACTTAAGAATCGAGAAATAAGGACTTCCCAAATATACAAAGTGATGTACATAAGCTATCACTGTACAAAATATACACAACCCGTCATCAAGTAAAATACAAACAAATGGAGGCGACGAAATAATGAAACCTCAATTAATATGCTACTATAACATCAAATGGGCACCGTTGACAAATCTAATCAAAAACGTTCTTATTATGAGACCACTCGGAAACAGCTGAAGTAATATTATAAAAAACTAAATGAGTTACTTTATTAGTGTATGGTTACATTGCTATAATTCATATAATGATTTAAAATAATATAATTACTTATGTGTTCGAAAAGATTACGCCACTCGACAATCAAACCCATGCATCTAAATTGCTAAACACCTGACCGGCAATCGGGAGGTTCGGATTCGATTTCCGAGTGGGGTACTTTTTTCCACGACAAAAATGATTATAATACTTTCAATCATTATGATGGATTGAGCGCCTATGAGTTTAGGTAATGTTTTATATCGACATACGGATAGGAAACTCGCGAACAATGCAGAAAAGTAATGGCTTTATGCATCTAAATCTCATTCCGTGAATAACCTTCACTTCTGTCACAGTGGGACGTCACAATCTTCATAAACTGCTTCCCTGAAAAATCCTGAAGCCTCTTACAAATATCTTTAAATCTCCTTTCTTTCACTTCTATCGAAGAATTTAGACCGAAAATTAAATAACAGTTCGTTGGTCCATCTGCCTATTTATTGTTTTGCAGTATTTTCTCCATATCACCGCAAATTCTTCTATATCTCTTGTTATGGTACCTTCTCTATTTCTGAGTATATGTGTACATGGGTTGAACTTGCAATACAAATGCTTGACTGTATTATATAATTTATGAGATCTGTTATCATTAGAATGTGTTTTGAATTCTTTGCTTCTTTGCAATCCAATTAGCTATTTTGGCTCAAGAAATTGAAGACCCCTTGAATGTTCGTCCGAGCTATCTCCTTAGATCCTTCTCATTGATCTCTTACCTTGAACTTTCCCTTCGATAATCAGTAGGATTTCATAGCTTTCGCCACGGATGATGTGGCCGATGTACTACTGCAGTGTTTTTAGACATTTTGCTCATGTGATTGCTTTTGTTCACTATAGATTATTTTTGTATTTTCATGTATGATATAGTTTTGGAGCTTTTCATTAACCCAAATTACTTATTCCATTTGTGACGAATAGAGTACACATTCGCAAAGGGCTTGTCAAGTAAGATATATGATTCTAAACTTTTTGAATAAAAGCTTGTAACTTGCATATATTTATACTATTTGTAATGCTTATTGGTCGCTTTTGCAGACGGAAAAGTGTACTTGCATCAAAAAGTATATCTCTATAAGCAAGTACCATTTTATATAAATCAAGTGTAATAAAGAATTAAATCATGTTTTGGGCTAAATATTTCTTTAAGATCCATTCATCAAACTGGTGATCGAAATCTGTCTGCTAACGTTTGTAGCTGCTGTATTTTTATCCATAATGTTTAAATACTTGCAGAAGAAAAAATTCAAAATAAGAGCAAGCTCTAAATGTTAATTATTTTAAATGACAATAAAATGTTTGAGAACATGGTTAGTAATTTCATTCCATTTCCGGCAAATAAAGGTTTGTACAGCATAGTTTATACTATTTTCCGGAAATCTCTGAAGACTCAAACTAAATTCTTGGAGCTAAAGTATTGATGAAATGTTTTTATTATTTCCGCAAATCTAGATAAAACACAAACACAATATTAATAAATCTTCAAGAAATCAATACAATTGGAATCAGGAATTACCAATGTTATCTACTAATTGCATGTTAATCCTGTTGTTTTTCGTTTAGAAATCTGGTAACATACCTAAAGATGAACTAAATAAATGTGTTAGAATATATACTTTGAACATGTATCAAAACTTAATAAATATGAGTCACGTCATAAATTCCGGTGTATTATTTACCAGTTACGAGTTATGATCAAATAATACGAGGAATGATCACTTTTCTCGAATAATATTTATTTATTCCTCAACGTTAACATTGTTCCCTTCATAGTAATCTCCATTAGATATAATACACTTCTTCCAGCATTTCTTCATCTCTTCGAACTAAGCCTGAAATTCAATTTTAGATATGCCATTTAATTGCTTTAACAATTCTGTCTTGATCTAGTGAATATCAGCACAACGTCATTGTTTCATGGGCTTGTTGATCTTTGGAAGTAGAAAAGAGTTGCAGGACACCATGTTGGGTGAAATTGAAGGATGTGAGATCAGAACGTTGTGGTTTTTTGTTAAAAATTCACAAACGAGCAGAAAAGTATTCGCAGGTGCACTATCGCTAGAAGTTGTCCTGCCACAAATTAGGACTTTCTATTCTGATTGCTTCTCGTAAACGGCGTAATACTACTTGGTGCTAAGTACTCTTTATTGACCGTACGATCTGATGTCAAGAACTTATTGTACATTATGCTATTAATGTCGAAGGAAACTGAGTAGAACCTTCACATTCAATCGAAATTAGCTAGCTTTTCTTGCCCCTGCTTCTTCAGAAAGCTTTTATTACGACAATTGGACATTACTTCCTCTATATCCCCCATATAGCCTATGTTTCTTCATATTCCCCATGTATTGTCACCAGTTATGATTTACTTGAGCAATTCTGGATTGTCGTTGGTTCCATTACGCTGCTCCTGAGCGGCGTTAATTTGACATTGATTTTGGTTGAATTTTTACAATTTAGGAACTTTGGAACAAATTTTGCTGCCACTTGTCTCATACCCGAAACGTCTAAAGTAATAGCTGAAAATAATAAATGAGCCGAATGAAATGCCAACATCTTCAGCAACTTCTTTGATAGTGATTAAGCGGTTGTCCATAACTGTTTTCCCCACCTTTTACATGATATTTTCAGTTAATCATGTGAAGACGCCAAGGGCGCTCGCTTTCCTCAACATCTTCGCCACCCTTTTGGAAACATTTGTACCTCTTATAAATGCTTGGTTTATTCATAGAAAAATTACAAAAGCAACATGTAATACATCCAGCACTGTTATAGACGTCATTTTATTCTTAACACAAAACTTAATGCAAATTCTTTGTTCCGCTTTATTCGCAAATCGACAGCAAGCTATAAACTTAACTACCCACATGGTCGCAATTTGAACTTACGTTTAGGGAAACATCTACGAATAAAACAACAAGAAAACTTTGAGGGTTGTACTTTTAGTGTCGGAAACCCCGAGCGCGGTTAGGATTTTTGATCAAGTGTGTGCGGACCAAGGTGGCTTTAGTTTGACAAACAGGGAGTCTGCGCCAGGCTAGATCCAACACTGCAAACTCAAACCTGGGGGGTGGGGGCTCATGATACTGGACAAAACGGTAAGAAAGAAGCGTTATTTATTATCTTAGTTTTCTACAATAAAAAGTTGACTGTATTACACAATAGTAGTGAACATCTTATTGGAGTCTCCCTTGGTCTACCTTAGGAACTTTTTTCGACCATACACGTTTGAAAGGCTACATCTGTGAACAGTCACCAGAATATATGACTTTTTTAGGAAATGCATTCTCTGAAAATCAAATGCACTTAATGATTGTAAAGAATTTGATGACGATCATCAAAATTTTATTCCAAATGAAATTTCTGGTAGAATCGAAACACTGCTATTATTTCTCATGACAATTTAAATGCAGATACAATTGAAGCGCAATCTATAATAATATCAAAAGTAATACAAATTTATAGCTCCATCTAAAACTTTTTTCTTATGAAGTAATTTCTCATGCTTGTCAACAAACTGTAACCTACGTCCAACAAAAAAGTAATAATCATTTTACCATGTAATCTAAGGAAATCTGAGCTTATTAGCTATTCTACTTCCAATTGGACACAATCAGTAACTATAAGAGCAAAGAAAGTAAAGATTTAGAAGCATCGTTTGTTTGAAATTAAAGTCAAGAGCCTTGAAAGGTTTTCTGCATCTGGTCGATAACGAGAAAACTGACATTTGCTGATAGGAAGTCATTGTCGCTGTCAGGTTTTCAAACAATCAGTGCTTGATTCCAGCAATGCAGGGGAAATACGCCATTTGGATTTTTCTAAAAATATACATTTGACGAAGGACACTTAAAAATTTCTGCAGATATATATTTTTTATAGCATGCACAAGGCTGCGTTCATCTGATTTCATAATTTGCGAGACTTTTGAATAGAATGCGAGACTGCCAAGTCAAAAGTTTGCCAATTTTTTTTGCGATATCTCCAGAACGTCGGAGCAAATAATGAAATCAAATAAATTCTGTCGGATTTTGTTTCTATTTCAAACAATTTTTAGTCTAATGAAAAGTTTTCTATACACAATTTGTTCATAGTGTTGGAAACGGTTCTTTTTCTCGAAAACGGTTAAACTATTTATTTTTTAATCTCTGTACTGGAAATTAAAACTTTAATTGTTATAGTTTGTTTCATGGTGAGTTTTATACAATATATAAGCTGGTTTATACGTTTGTAAAAGTACTAAAAATTAAACTTGTAATGCATGCTTGAACAACATGTAATACATGATTGAATACACGAAATGTTTGTTACTATAATACTTTAAAGTATCAAGATTATTGAAAACAGTCAAATATATAATGGAAAGCACAGCCATAGGTGTAAGGTTTTACGCTAATCGGTTGCTACCCTAATTACTATAGAGCATTAAGTGACAAATTAGAAGGAAAGAGATTTGTAGAATGGATAGAACCAAATGGGATGATGGTGGGAAATGGGTGTGCGGATTGAGATTGGGTGGGTAATTTTACATTTAGAGGACATGGAGGAGGGTCGGTTGCGGATTTTTTGGTAATGAATGATATAGGGAGTGAGTGGTTAGAAAGAGTGAGAATAGGTGAAAGAGTCGAATCTGATCACTTTCCGGTGGAGAATGGAGGAGAGGTGGACGGGAGCAAGAGGATTATGAAGAGGATGAAGATGTGGTGATGGAAGAAAGACGGTACGTATAGAATGAGAGAAAGAGGATAGATATGGAGTGGCGATTGAGTGAAGTGAAATGAGAAAACTAAATAATATAGGAGGTGTTGTGAGGGAGGTAGGAAAGAAGTTATATGGAAGGGAAAGTTGTTATAGAAGATGGAAGGAGAAGGGCGAATTAAATGAGGTGGACGAAGAATGTGTAAAGAAGAAAAGAGAAGTGAGAGAGATATTATGAAAGGCTAGGAAACGAGAAGGGACATGGGAAGAGTACGATAAAACAAAAAGAAATTAGAGAGAAGAGGATAAAAAGATAATTAAAAGAGAGATGGAAAGAGAAGAAGAAATAATAAGGGATTTGAAGTGTGAAAGTGAGGTGAGGAGATATATGAGAAGGAGTGAATTAATGGAGGAATAGAGGAGAGAATGTGGGATAATATTGAATGACTGGGAGGAGAAATGTAGGACAAAATTTTCTGGAATAGGGAATGGAGAGGAAATAGGAAAGGAAAGCGAAAGAGATTTTGGAAGATGTTGGAATATAGTGAAGTAGTAGAAATAAAGTAGTAGAAGTGAAGTAGTAGTAGAAATAAGTATGGAGGAAGTGAAATGTGAGACATACAACATGAAGAATGGAGGTGCCGCTGGGCCAGACAAGATACCGGTTGGGGTTTGGGGATGTTTGAACGAGAATGGGGTGAAAGCATTGGTACGAGAGTTAAATAGGATATGGATGGGGAATGAGTGTGTGCCAGAAAAATGTAAGAAAGGTGAGATTGTACGGATGTATAAGAGAGGTGAGAGGAAGACTGTAGAGAGTTATAGAGGGATTACAATTATGGATGGATTATACAGATTGTAAGCATGGATTATAAATGGAATGTTGGAAGAGGAGATAAGAGTGAAATGGATACTATGGTAGACACAGTATGGTTTAGCAAGGGGTAGAGGAACCGCGCAATGTAACAATTAGCAATGTGATAAGTCAAGAAATAGGTGAAAGAAAGAAGGCTTACTTGTTGTTCGTGGACCTCAAATCCACATTTGATAGAATTAAAAGGGAGTATTTGTGGAAGAGAATGATAAAGCTGACAATTTCGAATAGATTCCTAAGAATGATAAAGGGTTTGTACGAGGGAACGAAAGTTAGGGGAGAGTGAATGGAAACTTATCCGAATGATTTGAGGTAGTAAGAAGAGTGAAGCAAGGGTGTTCGCTGGGCGCTTGGCCTCTAAATATATATAGCAGATTTAGAAGATGTACTAAGGAGGGGCAAGCGGGGGGAGTAATGTTAGGCAGATATAAAGTATGGTCTATGGTGTATGCGGATGATGTTGTACGTATGGTGAGTAATAAGGAAGAAGAATTGAATGAGGTGATGGGGAGAGTGAATAGGTATATGGAGAGAAAGAGATTGGTAATAAATATTGAAAAAACAAAGATTATTGGGTGAAAAAGACTGAGACAATCTAGGAGGGATGTTTTTGGACTGAGAGGGCAAGAGATTGAGAATGTGATAAAGTATAAGTATCTAGGGAATATGATATCATAAAATGGAACTTGTAATGGGCATGTGAAGAAAACAAGGGGTGTGATGGAACGTATGAGGTTTGTGTGCGAAAAAAGGTTTGGGGATTCGGCAAAGATGAGATTGATGGCTATGGAGGCTTTTGTGAGGAGCATGTTGATGTATGGAGCGGAAGTGTGGGCGGTGTATGAAAGGGATATATTAGAGAGACTGCAAGCTCGATGTTTGAGGAGGATACTTGGTGTAGACAGATCCACTTCATATGAAATTGTTTTACAAGAAACAGGAAGAAATAAATGTTGGGTTACAGTGGTGAAAAAGGTGGTAAAGTATAAAAGTTAAGTACCTTTAGATGGGGAGGGCAGATTGGTGAATGAAATATATAGAAAGGTGATGAAAGGATGGTGGGCTGCAAGGGGTGAGAAATACATGGATGGATAGAAGGAGAAGGTTGTATGGTTGTATTCAGATGTAGAAATGACGAACGAGGCAATATTGGACAGAGGATCAGCAGATGCGGGGCACAATCTGTGGTATGGGGAGGGAAACCTGGTTACGCTGGATGAGGGAATGCTGCGGATTGGATTCGAGTAAAGGCTAAAGGATGTTTGGAGAGAATATGAGAGTAAGTTTAGGGTTGGTGGAGAGAGGAACGAATTTAATAAATAAAATTATAAGGGAGATATCGAGAAAAAGGAAAAAGAGTAAATTTAAGAAGAAGTTTGATTTAATTGTATTTTGATTAGTGTAATAAATTTTGTAATGTTTTTAGAATAGTATTTAATTTAGGTTCTGTAAAAAATGATCTACTTTTCTATCTTTTACTCTTCTATATGTTATTTTGATGCAATAGA
>WYDF02279953.1:0-17205 GCA_009867245.2 Adranes taylori | reverse complement strand
TTTGGTCACCTGTCTACAACAATTTTATACATTAGATATTACGGGGCCAATACAACGATATTCAAAAAAGTAATAAATAGTATTTCTCCGGGTTGTGTAGTAAATCCGCCATATTCGAAAGAATATTTTCGATTATGGGAAATACTTAGCCAGATAACCGTAACAGCGTGCGGGGTGAGCTGCTAAAGGCAGGATTATGCACGAAACTTAATTTCGACATGAACTGTCGAGAATTTTATGAACTCATACAGAAACCAGAAAATGCCGATTTTGTAAGGGCTGCGATGTCAGACAAAAAAATATACATGGAAACGTCTTCATAAACAAAGAAATTATTTATTATGTTAATTAATAGATTGCATATTTTTCTTGTTTTCTTGTTTAATTATTTTATAAATAAAAATACATAAAAATTGTTAAAATATTTTTATTTTATAATTATGTGTATGGGTTTTCATGTACAAAAACTGTTAAGGTATTTTTACTTTATAATTGAATGTATGTTTTTTTTTGTCATCGTCTCCGGGTGAAACCTAGATCTGAGTTGGTAATCTTAATTAAAGCCACTGACGAAAATCCTGGTATCACTTTACCTTTTGTTAGGACAACAATATTTAATAGAGTACCAAACTCAAAAATCTTATGTTATTTAGACGAGAAATGCTATATCACGGGCACCAAGTATTAAAAGAACAAGTCAGTTTCCAAATCCATCAGCTATAATTGGTTTAACTATGATAAAAATTATAATGAATGCATGGGCAGTTACAATTATATTATAATTTCATCATCTCCAATTAGTGAATCAGGATTTCCTAATTCTGATCGAATTAGAATTCTTAACGATATTCGTACTATTCCGGCTCATGCACCAAAGATTAAGTAGAAGGTTCCGATATCTATGTGGTTAGTACTGTACATCGATAATGCATGAGAAGTAATATATATATATAGACTTGAAAGGCATTTGGAATTGTATGTGACGCTAACTTGTTAATGACTCTCATGGCTTTAAACAAGAATATGACCTAACGAGTCTCGAAAACCGTCAACCCATTCAAATCTCCAGGGGAGATTGTATTTTTCATGCACTGATACAAAGGTGCTTATCAGCTCACTTGCTTTGACTTTACAAATGCATCGTCATGCTTGGATATATCTCATCTAATTAAAAACTAATGAAAATAATCTTTATACCCAAAGGAGAGTCGTCGGAGACTTAAGGAGAGTAAAGTTCGAAGACTAAAGGAGGAGGAAAATCCGAGATTCTTCCTAAGGCATGTAGACCAATCAGATAAACGTCGTTTTTGCTGAAAGGAATGGAGACAGTGTTGGATTAGTCTGAGATAAAAATCCTTTATAAGACACCACTCAATCTTTGCCAATTCGCTTACCAAAAGGATAAAATAACAAATACGGCCTTACAAACCCTAGCCAGTAAATTTAAGAAATCAGGCAAAACAAACGGCAGCCTGTGCGTTTCTTGACATAGAGATGGCTTTTGATAAAACCACGTATGAAACCATAAAGAAAACACCATAATAAGGGTTTTTCATAGCCGATAATTGCGTGGATCAATGCACTGTTGCAAAACCAGAACGTTTAGGTTAGAAGATTATCGGGGTCAGAGCAGCTAGGGCATGTCCCCAAGAGACTACTCTGGTTTCTTGTAATTGAGGACCTCATGCACAACATAAGAATAGCACATCATCAAGTACAAGAGTACGCAGATGACCTAGCGCTGATATTGCAAGCATCTACCCCAATAAAGTGTAGGTTGGGCCATTCACGAAGGACGAAGAAACTCGATTTAAAAGCATTGGTCCTGAATATCATAACAATCGTAACAAAGTGGGAAGTCAAATATTGGTGCCCAGTTTTGGACCACAACTTGACCTGGTACTCTAATTTACAGAAGATACAGCAAAATGCAACTTTTCAGGAGAACATGGGGTGGTGCAAACTTAGAGCAGGAGCTAGGGTATACGGTCCAAAATGTAAAAAGGTGATTCCTCTGGATACGGGCAACTTGATCTAAAACATTATACAATTCTAAGCATTTAAGTTCTAAACCTACAGGAAGTGGACTTGGAAGAACTGCTAGACTAACATTGAGAACAATTGACAAGCAAAGACCTGATGCACCTCGAAGAGGAATAGAGAAAGGAAGAGGTAGGGCCTGGCCCAGTTAAAACGTTCGACACAAACTTAAACGCATTAGCGTTTTCCAAGTTGAAGAAGGTCGCTTTTCTATGGAAAGAAGAGTGAACAATATAGAATGAAATCATATTTAGTTCGTCACTCTTTTATTTCTTTTACTTTTAATGGAAGAAAATGTATCAGCCTAACAAATTTTGATAATATAATTAAGTTTACTACCATTCTCTGTCCATTAAAGTCGCAATGTCGAGTCATATCTACGTATCACAAATATTTATACAATAAACCTTATTATGTTACTCCGTTATTGCGTATACATGTTTATATATGTGTTTACCTACATGGATCTATTTGTTACACATAATAAAATTAGAGATCAGTCAATTTATTTCCCATTCCCTGGGAGCTTATCCAATAAGCAATTTTTGTGTTACAAAAGGAGTAATATGAAGTAGTATGGCAGTCAAAAGTATAATTATGATCCTGCTTTAATAAGATTCAAATTCTGTAACATAATTATTTGTTAAACAATTATGCTTTCATATCCTCCTATGTTGAATAGGAGGATATGTTTGTAATATTCAGAAATGATAAATTGTTGTACATCCAGATCAAACATTCGAATCAAACTACGGCCAGTGGCCCAAAACTGGTCCGCGAGCACCATTAATCCGGCCCGCGGTAAAGGGCCGAATATTCCCATGTCTGACCCGCTGCAATATGTTGGTATTATACATTAACTAAGTCCTGGCTCTTGGTTCTTAGTGGAGGAGTCGGTGTGACCCTTAGAATAAAAAGATTGGCGTCGGAGCTCGGTGTTCGCTAAGAAAGTAAGAAGTAATTCTTGATTCCCACTAATAATTTATTTTATTCAGTTTGATATTTTATATTCATTTTTATTTTTCTCATTAAATAATCATTAAATAATCCAGAACCATTAACCGACTAAATTCGTTTTCCATTCATTTATTCTATTACTCGTTTTAACAAATGGCTAGTTATTATTATTAAAGTATGTACAAAGTAGCTAATAAGCAATTAAATTTTCATTCTTGTATGATTAAAATACAGTTTATATAATATAAAACAAGCATGTTATATTAACGTCCGCTAAATAATTAATTATTTTTAAAATAGTTTAAGTAATATTTTCTATTCGTCGTTAGCGTTCCATAACAATTTTTTTAGAACAATATATTTAAAAATTTGATTGTATTATAATATAATGTATTACCTGTTCATCAAATTCACTAGTTCACTTTCTATAACAGGTTTTTTTTTGGGTTCCGTCTACCTGCAAAAGTCGCGTTGAACTAATTTTCTATTGGTTATGTTCGTTTACCAAGCTTATCAATTTATGCGCATGCCTAGGTAACTATTTGTGAGGCTTATTGTTTGCGATATGTTGGTAACATTATTAATTTCATTATAATTAAAACTCTGTATGCGAATATACCAATAGGCAAAATAATAAAAACAACTGGACAATTATTAAGGGACAATAAAACATAATTATATGCAAACAAATCACAAAACAAGTTCAATTGCAATATTATAAAGCAAAACTGATTTACGTTCAATAAACACAAATACCAAACGTAATCTACATTTCCCACTGGCCCACTTATAACTGAACTATTCCACTGATCACATAAAGTATAATCCCGAAAGTATAATCTAACTAGTGGTCACCGAAAGTATAATCTAACTTATGAAAGCAGAGTATTTCGCCGGCACTTCAGTCACAATACACCATTATACATTTATGGTCAAAAACTAGCGTAGTATTCAGCGCCTAATCCTCTACCATCACGAATCACTATAGGTGAGATCGAAAATGCAAACTGGCAACACTTCCAAAACAATATTCTGCAAAACACAACGCCTAATCTACCTATGAGCACCTCTTCAGCAGCAGACACCACTGTTGCTAATTTACTAGATTATCCAAGACTCACTAGGCGACATCCTCACCAACGACGAAACACAACTTGCAAGGTGGCGCGAACCATTCATGGAGGTGATCAATAGATAAAGTGAGGAAGAGACTGAAGAAGAACCTGAAGAAGAAGAAGAAATTGTGATCAATAGATAAAGTGAGGAAGAGACTGAAGAAGAACCTGAAGAAGAAGAAGAAATTGTAAGAATAGAGAAGGAGTAGGAAATGTAACCAACTCAGACCCACCCTCCAAGGAGACGATCAAGCAGCTGACAAATGGAATGGGTCCTGGAATAGATAATATTTCACCAGATCTCCTATTAACTGACGCAGACACCACCACCGATCTTCTGTACCCTCTTTCCAAGAAGATTTGGAACAAAGCAACCTTGCGACAGGAATGGAGAGAGGCACTTCTCATCAAATTATCCAAGAAAGGGGACACCACTTACTGTCATAATTTGTGAGGAGTCGCCCTACTATCAATTCCAAGTAAAGTGTTGACGCGGGCGATACTCAACAGAATGAGAGGACAAGAGGAATCATAAATAAGGAAGGAGCAAGCAGGATTTAGAAGTCATCGTTCTTGTACCAACCAAATGAACACGCTTCGTATTATTATCGAGCAGTAAAAGGGACAATATGTAGAAAAACTTGCAGAAATACGGGATACCAGAGAAGATTGCAAACGTAATTAAAGGCACATACAACAACTGCACATGCCGTGAGGGGAAAATCACGGAGCCATTCGCAGTCAAGTCAGCAGTTCACCAGTGATGTATTCTGTTCCCAACAATCTTTCTATTGGTTATGGAAGAGGTAATGAGGAAAGTTACGGACTGAACGATTGGCAAATCTAGATTCTGCAGATGATACTGCCTACTCTCACAAAACCATCTTAATATGGAAAAGAAACTCCAAAATCTAGAGTGCAAAGTCAAGATGGTGGGCCTGAAAGTAAACTCCTCCAAGAGAAGGATTATGAAGATAAACACAAGCGATGTAAAAACACTGAGAGAGAATAATGAAGACATCGAAAATATAGAAGAGTTCACGTACCTTGGGAGCATAGTGACTCATGATGCTGGTGCAGCTGCAGATGTCAGAGCAAGAATCCGAAAGGCAAATGAGGCCTTTATTCAGCTATATCCACTCTCGAGGGCAAGAAAAATTTCCACAATGACCAAACTCCAAATATTCAGAACCAATGTGAAAGTAGTGCTATTATACGCTTGTAAGACTTGGAAGGCCACCTCCAAATCACCAGTTGTTTGCAGCTCCTCCTGAGTAGATGCCTCAGAAAAATTGTCGAAACTTCTGGCCAAATATGATATCTAACGAAGATCTTTGGAATCAAACTAGAAAGGAATTCATCTCCATTCAAATGAAGAGAAGAAAATTGAACTAGATTGGTCATATCCTCCGAAAAAAAAACCAGAATGCTATGTAGAGCCAAGTTTTGTTCTGGAATCCGCAGGGAAAGACATCATGGAGCAAGATTGTGGATGAAGAGGCAAAGAAGAAAGGAAAGACTTTTGCAGCGCTGAAGGTTCTGGCTAGAAATAGAGTGCGCTGGAGAAACTTCGTCGAAGTCCTATACTCTGGGTAAGAGCGAAAGAAATTAAATATGTAAGTATCCAAGACTCAGCAAGTATCCAAGACTCAGTTCCTCTCAAAACAGTATTTCGCAATAGGCATCCTCTTCCTTCAGATCTCATTAACATGATAAGAGAGAAAAGGCGAAACTATCGCGAGTTTATGACTCACAGAGGTCATTCCATCAAAACCGATTGGAATAGCTTCAACGCTCTCATTCGTCGCAATATCATCGTGTACAAGGTGGAGTGCTGGGCTTTAAAATTTTTTACCGTTCGATTACCGGAACGTTAGAAAATGTTGACACAACTTAGGCGTCAAATAACCGTACGAAAATCTCATCTCGCACATACCCAAGGCCAAATTCTAAATTACCCCACTAATGACGCTAGATTTTGTATCTGATCACCTTAAGATTCAACCACCCTATTCAGAATTAGAAGAAAAACTCCGATACGGAAAGTAGATAAACTCTTTCGTTCAAAGATGATTTATTATTTTGAAGTTGTATTACCTCATTGTCAAAGAAGTTTCAAATTCGAAATATATGGCATGAAGATAGAAGTTTCCAAATTACCTTTTGATTGCGTTGTCACTTTTTCTGAAAAGTAATACGAGAGGAGTGCTACGCATACTTAAGTATTACTATACATATATATTTCTTTTGCTTTATGCTAAGTGTAATATATATCATTTGTTTTCAACTTTAGGAAAAATTTGTGCCTCATCACGAACAGTTTGTTACAAACGTCCAAAACTCTGTCGTAGCGTTAAAAAAGCAAAAGATAAAATGGATGAAAGCAACTTGAAACAAAACAACGAAAGTTAGACGTATGGTACAGAGTGGAAAAAAATGAGAAAGACTAGAAATGAGGGGACCACAAAGTTTTATATGTAAGAGATGCATACTATAGTTGTGGAGAAGCAAAAAAAAAAAACGTTCGCATATTGAATGTATGATTGATAAATGTTATTTGGCTTAGGGAAAATTTATTATTTTTCTTATATTCAGATTTGTTAATGCTGCTGTCAAAATATGTTGAATATTCAAAGAAATGAAAAGCTTATGTACGAGATAGTATATTAAACTCCACTAAACTTTATATTTATAAAAAAAAATAAAAAAAATTAAAATTAAAATAAAAGGGTCTTGTTTTATTCTCGATAAAATTTATTTGTTTACCGACATTATAGCTTAAAATCAACAATTCATAGTCTTTACAAAAAGTAGCACTTAATAGTATTTATGTATCAAACATTCGTGCACAATTGCTCGATATCTAGATATTATGAACTGAAATTTACAACTTCGTTTACATATTATTACTTTGTTTATGTTGTTAATAAGAACATAAACAAAGTAATAGTATGAACCGAGAGAGTAAACTACTAATTAAATGCGCATTGAATTGTTTATGTTGTTAATAATAACATAAACAAAGTTACGTTAGTAACAACATAAACAAAATTACCTTGTTAATAACAGCAAAACACACATGTACAAAGCAAACATAAATAAAATAACAGTATGCAAATTAAGCTAAAAATTTCTATTCAAAATTTCAAACTTATTTTACATATCATTACTTTGATTATCTTTTTCTTCTTCAAGTTTTGGATTTTTATCGTTCAACCATTATTATTCCTATATGACATAATCTGGTTGTATTTCTGTTGATTTAACTAATATTATTCACGATGCCTGAATGGCATTAGCATTGGTAAAAGCGATTAAAAAAATGTCTTCCGTCTTGTTCAAAAAATCTTTAGTTAGTTATTATATGGTTGATATGTTATTTATGTTTGCTCACAAAAAATTGTGATTGACTTTAAATTTACTATGAGATTTACAAAAGTCCGAACAAAATTTTATTACATTTTATTAACAAGATAAAAATTAATGCGGATTAGAATAGTATTTGAATAACTCGGTTTATATTGTTTCTGTGTTCATGTTGTTAATAACAACGTAAACAAAGTAATGTTGTTAGTAGCAGCGACATAAACAAAGTTAGGTCGTTAACAGCAACGTAAAGAAAGTAATACTATGTAAATTAAGTTAAAACTTTCAATTGAAAATTTTTAAACATAATTTACATTGTTTATGTTGTTATTAACAACATAAACAAATTTGAATAAAATTTGAATATATCGGTTCATATTATTACTTTGTTTATGTTGTTAACAAGATAAACAAATTTATGTTCATAGCAACAGCAACATAAACAAAGTTATGTTGTTGATAACAACATAAACAAAACAATAGTAAGTAAACTAAGTTCAAATGTCAATTTAATATTTTTAATCTTAATTTACACGTTATTACTTTGTTTATGTTGTTACTCGCAACGTAAACAAATTTGAATAATATTTCAATATGTCGGTTCATATCATTACTTCCTTTATCTTGTTTATAACAACATAAACAAAGTTACGTTGTTAGTAGCAACATAAACAAAATTTCGTTGTTAATAACAACCTAAACAAACACGTACAAACTAACCATATACAAAGTAATAGTATGTAAATTAAGCTAAACTTCAAAGTTAATTTACGTATTATTACTTTATGATATTATTAACAACATAAACAAAGTAATGCGAATTTGTATAGCATTTGAATATCTCGGTTGAAATTGTTTCTTTGTTTATGTTGTTAATAATAACGTAAACAAAGAAATGTTTTTAGTAGCAGCAACATAAACCAAATTAAGTTGTTAACAGCAACGTAAAGAAAGTAAGACTATGTAAATCAAGTTAAAAATTTCAATTTAAAATGTTTGAACTTAATTTACGTTCTAGTATTTTGTTTATGTTGTTATTATCAACATAAACAAATTAGAGTATGTCGGTTCATATTACTACTTTGCTTATGTTGTTAATAACAATATAAACAAGTGCAATAGAAGCAATAATCGATCCAAGTAGCTATACTGACTGAGAGCGGGATAACTACGTACACATACAAAAAACCTCCCCGCTCTTACCAACGTCACGCCGAAACGTAAAATAGAACGTGACAGTATCGAGATGTAACCTCTACCTGTATACAGTCTGTTTGAGTTTAACTGTCACAACAGATAGCTCGGCTATGGTTAGAGATATGACAAAATGTGATAGAAGAAAACTGGTTCTATATTTATTTTTATCTTTCATGAACTATTCTATTTCACCTTAGTACGTCTTTTGTTTTGAAATTACTGCAATCCATTATATGCAATAATTCAAATGGGGGGGGGGGGGGTGTCATAAGGAACAACTTTTCATACAAAAAGTTTTTCCTAAAAAAATGTTTCTTGCTGAAAAAATTAAAAGAATAGAAATAATATAAACCGACATATTCAAACACTCTTCTAAATTGTTTATGTTGTTAATAACAATATAAACAAAATAATAATAAGTAAACAAAGTTTAAAAATTTTAAATTGAAATTTGAACTTAATTTACATACTATTAGTATGCTAACAACAGAACGATCTTTATGCTGCTGCTGCTAACAAAATAAATTTGTTTATGCTGTTATTAACATAAACAAATTTGAATATATCGGTTCGTATTACTACTTTGCTTATGTTGTTAATAACATATACAAATTCATTTTGTTAGCAGTAGCAACATAAAGAAAGTTGTGTTCTTAACATAGTAATAGTATGTAAATTAAGTTCAAATTACAAATGAAAATTTCTAAACTTAGTTTACTTATTACTACTTTGTTTATATTGTTATTAACAACATAAACAAATTAGAATAGTATTTGAATATGTCGTTTTATATTATTACTTTGGTTACGTTGTTATTATCAACGTAAACAAAGTTATGTTCTTAACATAAACATAAACAAAGTAATAGTATATAAATTAAATTTTAAATTTCAATTTAAAATGTTTAAACTTAATTTACACATAACTTTTTTGCTGTTATTTACAACATTAGTTTGTGTATGTTGTTATTAATAACAAAAAAAAGTATAATAAGATGTAAACTTAGTTTAAAATTTCAGTTAATAAGATCTAGATATCTAGAAATTTTTTAATCTCCTGTCTATTTTGTGAGTGTGCGTTTGTTTTTTAATTATCGATTTGTGTTATTAATTGAGTAGTTTTAGGATACGCAATCAAATTGAGCAAGGTATACTTAAAATTTTGAATGTATTTCTTAAATCTAATCCATTTGATGTTCAATTGGTTTGTTGGCTATGGTAGATAGTAGAAAAATTCGTGGACGTGATTTCCACCCCATGTTACATATACTGGAAGTCCTATGTTTTGTTACATTTTGCATAAAACAAAAGTTGAACCTTTTAGTTTTGATTGTCACATTTTAAGTTGACAATTAAATTCAATTAGCACAACAGTGTTTAGGGTAAACTAAACAACATTACTCTAACCCATAAATCTCCCGCGTTCCCATGAATCCCCCGATCCCCATATTTGCCTACGGCGGGGACAGCTTCGTTGTCCGCTTTGCCACGGCCTAAGGCCGCTCTTGATTCACATTTTCCCCGTATTTTCCTACCGCGTTTTGCCATGGCCTACGAGCCCTCTTGATTCTCTTCTCGGCAAATTTCTAAATGAGCAGTCTGGATTTTGTTTACGTTTTGCGTTAAATTGAGATCCCTGGGTCTTATACTTTTTCCCCAAATTTTATTTCTTCAACTTTCCGAGATATTTAATGTAGTACAATAGGCGGTCTCAAGTAAATCGATCGCAAACTTTACAAAACAACAAGGACCCTGTATATATCTTAGTTTGTAATTTTGGAAAAAAATGTTTCAAATACAATTAAACGGACTTTTAGTGACATATAGAATAAAGTTTATTCAAGTGTCCTATCTTTTATAGTTCCTGAAATATATCAAAAAGTTTGAAAATTTTTAAATGTGACAACATCACGCTCTACACCACTTTCGATGATGACATTACTTTCATTCGACGCATTATACAATATACTATATGCGAGCGAAATTTCAGTCTTCTAATTTTAAAACTGAATTCTTAATAAAATAATCATTTCGAGCGCCTCCAAAAATTATATTGTGTACACGCCACTGATACCAACATTTATTCAATTGCGAAAGCAGTTTATACAACGTAATATAATTTTTTCTAAACTTTGCATATATGAGCTATTACGTACGTCTTACATGTATATAATATGATTGAGGAATGTCGGTTGCCATGACAAGTTGCAAAATTTTAAGTTATTAAGGGTAATATCTTTGAAATGATAAGAGCTAGACCCATTATAGTGATATCATTGTAAAGCAAATCACAAGGGCTACCAAAATATAAGAAAATATACAGGTTGTTACTAAAAAGTTTTTGAAATAAATTTTTATTACTCAAAATCGGTCAAGTATATTTAGTTGGTCATACTAGCAAAATTGAGGTTCCCGGGTCTTACATAAGTTCCCCAAGTTTTAGTTTTTCAGCTTTCATAGGAACCGAGATATTTTGGGAAGTACACTTTTCTTCAGGGTCAAATTACTCCGGCGCTATGACATACGAGTTTTTTAAACTCGTTCCATCGCTTAAGTATTAAAGGAACTTCGACACAAGAAATTAAAAAAAAAATCTTGCGAAACTTTTCGAGAAAATGGGCACTAAAATTAGCAAGACAAAAAATATCCTGTATATATATATATATATTAAATTCTGATTTTGGAAAATAATGTTTCAAACATAATCGAAGGGCCTTCATGTAGCCTATACATTAAAGTTTATTCGAATATCCTATCTTTTATCGTTCCTGAGATATTTCAAAAAGTTTGTTTAGCTTCAAGGGGGCAACACCGCTTCCTATACAATTTGGCAACATAGGACTTTTTTTATTGAATGGATAATACAAGGTACTATAGATGTGTAAAATTTCAATCTAGTTTGAATACGAAGTTTCTGATCATAAAAATGGTTCCTGTCCGCCATATTGGATTTATAAAAAAAAATTAAAAACCGTTCTGCTTGCTCATAGACTATACATGCGTACCAAAATTTATCCAGATCGGTCCCATAGGGAAGGAGAAATTCTTGAACATACAGACGTACATACATAGAAACAGACACCGAAAAATCGACCCTTCTTTTAACTTTTGAGCAAGGAACATTTTTTTAGAAAAAAGTTTTTGTACGAAAAATTGTTCCTTATAATTGCAGTAATTTTAATACAACAGACGTACTAAGGTAAAATAGAAAAAAATCTCAAAACATGAATCCTATATCTTTCATATACCTATAGGTATTACATACCTATATGGTATGAAACAGTCATTTACTGTTTAAATAATTGTATTAAATAAAACGTAAGTTCAGGAAAGGCCTATATGCAACAAAATAAATATTCATTCATTAAATAATTATCGCCATGAAAAATGTTAATCATGTTCAAATAGTATGCAACAACAATTCAATAAAAATAAACTATTTTATTTTTATAGTCGACGCACAGTGATCTTATTTATTAATTACCTTGATCAGTAAACTTGTTAATAAATAATTGTAATTGTTTTTATTCGTAAAAATCATACTTAAAAGAATTATCCAATTTATTCTCAAAAATACTGACTAATAAATAGTGTAAGTCTCATGCCAAATAATTTAATACAGCCCCGTTACTAACATCGACACTCTGATTTATTCATGACTACTTTTATTTAATTATTATTTTAATCAAAAGTAATTCATAAATCTATCTATTATCGATTAATTGGATCGATTCGTTTGTATTTGCCATGAAAAGAATGTTGGACCTTTTGCTACTCTATTTGTTACATCAATTATGTTCTTATGTAAAGAATTAATATAAGACAAAATTAAATAGCATACGGTATAATTAATAACCAATATTTATTTCTGTATTTTGATCATAAAACGGACTTATGGTGATTTCGCCTAATGACCGTCCATTTTTTTTAAATCTTATTTACACCACTAAACATTTTATCTTGATTATCTTGAAGTATTTACACTATTTGTGAGTGTCTAATGCTCGATCTTTTAACATTAATGTAATTAAGAACGAGGACAATTTGCTTCGTTATAATATGATCTATAATTTATCAAATCTCACTTACGAAATGAAAAATTAAAAAAAATGTGTTCCTTTGAAATAAATTTCAAAGTATACCCATATTTTGTTTTATTTATCAGTCCTTCTATCTTTTGTAGTTTTCCTTGCATCAGTTTCATCACAGAGAAGAAAATACCTTGTGTGTAAATTTAGAACTTCTAGAAATTTTATTTTAAGATTTATTATTACAAAAACTTATAAGTTGTTTGTAAACAATGATTCTAAAAACGTTTAAGAATAATATATCTACTAATTTCTATAATAATTAGATGTCCACTTAAAATTCACAAACTGTTGTAAGCTTTTACCTAAAAAAGCAAATCTCGTGCTCCTCAATTATTTAAACCTGCATTTTGCTTAGCTAGTACTATCCTGAGAGTATTTCGCTTAGAGAAACAACTTTGCAATAAAATCGACCCCCATTCTCGGCCATCATATTAAATCTTCGCTCGGAATCCTAAACGAAATGAAACGATATAAACTGTAAATGTGTTGGCCGAAAATAAAAAGTTATTTTACTCGGCGGAGCGCAAAGAACAAACAGACACAGCTATCCCCAAGTCTTTCGTAATCCTGAAAGCTAAAAGCTGGAAAAAATACGAGACGGAAAGTTTGTTGTGCAGAGCGATTAAGTTATATAAAGATCAGCCACCGTATATGAGAGAGATGTCATTAGTGACCAAAAAGTTGATTTATGATTTTAACAGATAAAAAGAGTTGAGAAAAATCACTTCTAAAATTCGGTTTCGTGCAGTGCAAAACTGTCTCGACGAAAGCATTTATGAAATGTAGAAATTATTGTTTTTATGACAACATCGCAATTTATTTTTCTATTGTTACTAAATTAATTATAGTAAACTAGAAGTAATTACTCTATCTTGACTCAATTACTCGTAAACAATTAGAAATTCTGAATAAAGACCTAACTTTAATATACAATATTATGTAGTTACCAATAGCGTATTTACAAGAAGGCTACGGGGCTTACGCCCTCTAAATGTTGAAAAAGAATGAAATAGAAGAATGAAAAATGAGGGTGTAGATGGACCAGATAGCATTCCTACTTGGTGTTTAAATATGCAGGGTATGGAGGCGTTAGTAAGAGGATTCAATGAAATTTGGAAAGGAAAGGAGAGCATTCATGATGCATGGAAATAAAGAGGGATAATTCCAATACTTAAAAGAAGTGACAGAACACAAGTAAACAATTATAGAGGGATCACTATAATGAATGGATTATACAGATTTTTTTGAAAAGATAATGAACAATAAGATTCCAGGATTTTTAAATGAGAAAATTGTGTTGTCGAGAAACCAGAATGAATTATAGGTAAGAGGTAGAAATGCAGTAGATAATGTTAAAAACCTGATAAGACAGGAGTTGTGTAAGGGAAATAAGCCATACATGATGTTCCTGTATATAAAGGGAGATTTCAGAATATTGTAACTGATAAATATGGAAAAGGAATGGAAAGAGTAAAAAAAGTGGAATGACACAGAGAATAAAAAGCGTAACAAGAAAAATGTACGAGGGAACAAAGGTTAAAGCAAGAATGGGAAGTAATGTGTCAGAATGGTTTGATATAAGACAAATGTGCCCGATGAGTGGGAACCATCTGTTTCCAAAGAACTGTTTAGGAAGGGACAGAGTGGAGATTTGATGATAGGATTCAATAGGGAGAAAGAAATTGTGGGCGTTGGGATATGCAGATGGTATAGTATGCATGGCAAAGACAAAAAAGGAAATGAAAAGACTTGTAGTGATAAGAGGCATGCAACTGAATGCGTAAAACACAAAAATAATGGTGCGAAAGAGAGGAGGAAGAGATAGCGACAAAGATCAATTTAAGTAAGGAGCAATAGAGATAAGAATGTAGAAAGCTATAAGAATATAGAATTTATGCTTTGTAAAAAAGGAAAGTGTATTGAACAAAAAAAACAACATGAAATTGAACAGTGAAGATGTGTGTGGGAAAACATATTTGGAGATTCGGTATGTATGAGAATGCTGATAATGGAGGTTTATGTGAGGAATATAATGATGTACGGCACGGAAATATGGAGACTGAAAGAAGGAAAGGAAAATGAAAACGGTGATAGTAGGAATGCTGCAGAAAATAATCGGGCTGCAAAATTCAATGCCGACTGAGATTGTTTTGCAAGAATGCGGGAGTACAAGTCGGAACAAAGGACTGATGAAAATGGTAAAGTATCAGTAATAGGTAATGATGGATGAAAGTGGTAGATTAGTTAAGGGAGTATACTTGAAAGTGTTAGAGGATGAAAGAGATGGCATGTGCATAAATTAATGGCCAAGAGAACTAAAGAGAGCATATGAAGGAATAGAATGGTCGATGGAAAGACGGATTGAGAAGATGATGGACGTGGATCAAAAGTTGAATGAAGTGGAAGTCAGGATGAATGACTTGGAACTGCAATAAAGGTGGAGACGATTGAGGAACACAATGTACAATTTAGATATAAAGATGTCAGTTATGTAGAAGAGTTAGCATAATACATGTTGCTAAAGTAAGTATGGAAGGAAAATGAATCATAGCACGTTTCAGATGTGGGTGTAATAAATGCTGTAATAAATACTGTATAGGTGTAATGAATAGGAAAGGTGTAATAAATACTGGAGATGTAAAAGTGAAAGAGAATGAATGATGTGTGGGAGAAATGTCGCTCGGAGAATAAATACCTTTATAAATGTTAAAAGTATTTCAAATCATTTGATTTAAGCAAAGGAATGATAACTATAAGACTGACAGGAGAAGAAAATTAGCTAGTGTTCTCAATTGCGTCCAATTTCGGTACGAAGATACACTCTAAATTGAGTTTGAAAACACTAAACGCCTTAATTTTCAAAAGAAGAAAAGGAAAAATATTATTTCGAGTTAAAATTAATTCCAAATAAAGTTATTCTTTTGTTTATCTTTTGTGGCTATTCCAAGCAGAAAACATTCTATTAATAAATTATTCTGGAATTAGAAACATGGTTGTGTTATTTCCTTGTCGCTTATCCGGCTACTTTGGATTGTTACTACTCTACTCTAACAAACTTATTTACTGAAGATACCTAAATTTACCTTAACCATAATGTACCTCTTTGGTTGTACAGTGTCCATAACGCAGGACACCGTGGAAATTGATATCGAAATTGTTGAAATATTATCATAAAATTAAAAAGTTGCACATCTTTAGTTTTGATGTTCGTTAATAGTAAACTGTAATTCTTAATTGTTGTCTTTAGCTTGAATCTCGGGGTTGTTTCTCTTAATTATCATTTGTTGCTTCGAAAGTTGTAACAAAGTTACTTGAGTCTCTCATCAGTATAATAATAAGATATAAAAGTGCGTATCAGCTACGTACACGGTACCGGGATACACTTATATTGAGCGAGCTATTTGTTTTTCGTGTATGGGTATCTTGTAGTGCTGCTTGCTCAAAAAATGCTATAAACATCCGTCCGCTTAATACATTTTCGTTAGATCAATCGCTAGCGATGCTACGTCATTCTAATAAACATATACTGACATAAATAAGGAAGTGTTGCCGCCGCTTGGTGGTAAACCCGAAAGAGGAGGTAATAAAATTACGTAAAGCTAAAAGGGAGAACTAATAATGCAATTTGTATAGTGCAAAAGTGCAATAAGTAAAAACAAGCGGAATAAGGGAGTAGACAGATGATGACAGAAGGAAGATAATTCTAGAAAAAATAGAGGCATATGAGGCAGGTGTACAAATTCTAAACGCAAAACTGGAGGATTTGGAACAGGAACATGAGAAATCTATAGAGAGCTTACGTGGTTCAATGGAAGTAGATAAGAGGTTTTTCCATGCTACAAAAGGAAAGAAAAGGAAAAAGACAAATGATAAGTTAGAAGCAACGCAAGACAATATGATGAATTGAAGCAGATTTGGAATCTTATCAGAATCAGATACGGAAACAGAAGAGGTAAGTTCACAAATAAGCTTCTAAAGTATCTCAAGCGGACGAGGAAAGAGCTCAAGGAAATTAATAATCCCTTCACCATTTAAGGGAAATACGCACACTCAAGAAGAAACAACATAAACAAAGGTGCGCAAACAATTGCAGCTCGGAACAGAGACAAGTACAGCCGCATAAGAGAAGTGCTCATGGATAACAAGATTGGATTTAAGACATTACTATAGTTTGCAGAAGGCATAAAGATTTTTACGTCGAGCTCAGACAATTTCAAATTAACGATTAGGTTATTAGACGAGATGAACGAGGAATATCATACCTTCCAACTTAAGAGCTAAAGGTCGAACTCCGAGTAATCCTAGAAAGTTCATCTAAAAAAGAGTCGCAGTAGAACTAAAAAGAAAACAAAGCTACTCATTCTTCTTCTTCTTCTTATGACACCATCTCCCTACGGAGGTTGGCGATCCAATTGGCTATCATTGTACGCGAAACCGCTG